>LBNU01007017.1:196774-208810 GCA_014162995.1 Artemisia annua
CCTGACTTTCAGAAAACCAGGAAACGGTCATTCAGTTTTAAGCCAGGAGGAAAGGACACCCGGTTCAGACATACCCTCAGTTCAAAAATTCATTCAGAAAGTTCACTTTACTCGAATAATACTTACCACAATAAAGAATGGGAATTGAATAATTCCACAACCGATCTGGGGAAGTTAAGATCACACCCAACGATCATAACAAGACCTTTGACCCAGGAGGGATTTGCTAACTAAGGAGCATGTCTTTCGTCGAAGTTACAATGCCACAAAGCGACTTTTGAAAAGAACAAGGGCTGAATTGTATTTTTTGAAAAGTTGTTTGGCCGAGTACACCTGACGGCGTCAGCCTTGACGCCTGACGGCGTCAGCTCGTCCACCCAGCTTTAATAAATCCCAGACCCATCACTTTCTTCACAAACCCCACAAATATTATCCACCTCACCTTTCACCTACGAATCTCCAAGCCCCAATTCGTGCCATTTCGTTATCATCTTCCACGTGGTAAGTATCTTTTCCTCATCTTTCCTATTCTAATTATCTATTCGATCCATCAATTTTGGATATCCCCAAAATGCGAAACCCTAGGTTCGAATTGAGGTTAAAAACTTAGTAATGCCTTGTAGTTGATGTAATGTTAGCAAGGATTAAGGCACCAATTAGTTAAAACTTCAATTTGGCTTAGTATTGCGTTAGGGGATTGCGGATTCGGCCACCACCCTTTGGCTTATTGGCCATTTTGCTGTCATAAGGGGTGTTTGGGACAAGGATCTACAAGTTTCATGCTTGAACTTTCCCTCGTAATCTCAAAATTTGAATTCTGCAGAGGTCTGACGGCGTCAGCCCGTAGGCGTGACGGCATCAGGACCATCTGATGTCCCAACCATGTTTTCAATCGCGTTCTTAACCTCCCGTGTTCCTCTTGCTTTGTTACAGGATATGATTAAGAGATCTAGGAGTCACAGGGGTGGGTCATCTAGGGCTCCCCAAGTTAGTTTGGCGGATATAGTTAGGAGTTGGGGTGTTTTTAAAGGGAATGAGGCAACCGCAAGGTACCAAGAGCTACACAACCATGACATTGACCATGGTGCAATTATTGACTGGGACTTCTTGGCAAACAGTGGCCTTGAGCAGGATTTTGTTGCTAGTGTACGGACCAATGACTTCACGGGTCCGCAGTGGGTGAATTTCTTTAGGCTACGTGAGCAAGTGTATGATGAGCTTGTGCGGGATTTTTTGGCTACTTTCTATTTGGATGTTGGGGCTGCTAGGAATGATGTGGGGGCCACATCGGTTTATTTTAGGTTAGGAGGGGAGGACCGCTCGTGTTCTATTGTCGAGCTTGGTTGGCGATTAGGGCTCTATAGCCAGCACGAGGCCATCCAGGGGGGATTTATGGCCAGACTGAGTCAGGGGTTGACTGTTAGGGACGATATGAGTTGTGCTGTGTTTTGGCCTTCCATCGGAGCTGGGGTGTATGCGTCTGGGACTACTACGGCATCTGCCATTAGGGACCCCAGGGTTAGGCTGTCTCATCGGTGTATTTCATACACCCTGTCTGGGAGGCAAGGCTCCCAACATAGGATCACCCTCTTGGACCTATTCTTTCTATACACGATCTACTCTGGGGAAGCTTACTGCAACATCCCTTTTTGGGTGGCTAGTTACCTTTAGGGTGCAGTTGGGGAGAGGGCCAATGACAAGATCTATAAGGGTATGTTCATCACCATGTTGGCTAGGTCATACAGGGTCCTAACATCCGAGATTAGGGATCTTCTGAGCTCGTCAGGAGTATATAGGGTAGTCAGGGTCAGATCCCTAAAGCAGATGCATGTGGTGATGGAGTTAGTCGGGGATTAGTATGCTTGGTGGGCACCTGCACAGGCTGCGGTTGGTGGTGGCGATGACGATGATGAGGGGGAGGTTGCACCACACCAGCAGTATGGGTGGTATGAGGCTGGTACTGCTGATTATTACCGGCACATGAGCCAGGGGGACTGGCAGGCTCATCAGGGAGCCTGGATGGGTCAGGTTGACACCTGGAGAGCCAGTGTCGATGACAGGTTTGACTGGATGTATGATCACACGATTCGACAGATTCAGCACCTATCCACACGTGATCAGTTGGACCCTCACTTGCAGATCGACCCTTTCCCTGGACGTGAGCAGGAATACCCACCCTAGGGGTACTATGGACACCTCCCTCATGTCCATGACTACCGTCAGGGTCCCCCACCTCAGTGATCATGTTATTTGTTTTGTGATGTTATTTGAACAATTTTATTTTGAATGTATGATTTGAAACAATTTGGTCTGTAATAGCTTAGGATTTGGCCTCTGTTGGCCCTTAAACAATTTCTTTTATGCATGTAGGATCCGGCCTCTATCGGCCTTGAACAATTTATTTCTTTTGTCGTATTCATGGATGTTCATTTGCTTTACAAGCTTTTTTTGTTTTGTGTGATTGTTTATTTGATTTTATTTGTTTCCGTATGTAAGTTATATTTCTTGTTATTGATTCATGCTTCAAACTAAAATGTAAAAATGCTTTATTTTGTTTTTAACTTCGTCTTAACTACATATAAAAGTATTTTGCAAAAGCTAAGTGTAAGGGAAATCTAAATCGGTTTATAAAGAACGAATGAACATGAATCATAACAATGAAATTAACATACATATTAGTATTTGTTTGAGTCAAATGCTTGTATCGAGACATAATGAATTTTTGCAGGAATTCTAGGAAGTAAGATCTAGTTTTTCAAGAATTTTTCCCGGGAACTTAACATGAGAATTCTGTCAGATCATTCTAACGGCGTCAGGCCTAATACCTTACGGCATCAGGTTAAAATTTTCTGCAATTTTTGAAAGTTTTGTATTTCTTCCGGAAATCTAAAAAGTTTTGTCAATTCTTTAACTTATAATCTCCAGGAATTCTGCAAAATATTCATTCCACAAGCATTATATCCTATTATGTATATTTTACCGCCGATTTTACGCGAGGTTGGCCTTTATCTTTTTCAGGTTAACAGGTTATTTTGGACAAGAAGGCGTTTATCATTTTGGAATGGAAGCTTTGAGCGTTCGTCTTTCTTGGAAGAAGATCTAACCATGTTACTTCACTATCCACAACAAATGATTCAGGAGAGTATTTGATTTCATTCTTTCATCTTATTTACTTTTACGTCTTCTATTTGAACATTGGGGACAATGTTCGGTTTAAGTGTAAGGGGGGTAAATGAAGGCACCGTTGAGAATATACTTACGCTTGATGTTTTGCTTTGTTTGATAGTTAATTTGTAATAAAACCAAGAGAAATATTTTTTAGGGCAATTTTAGCGCCAATTTAAATTTTTTTACAACATTTAGAAGTGAAACCTTGATCTTAATGAGCGTCTCATGGATAGGAAATTGTATGACTAGCACAAAACCGTACCACTAAAAAATTTTCCACCCCAAATATGTGAGGTTCGCCCTAGAATTGATAGGAAAAGCATCCATCTTTGGTGCGATGATGTGTATACCGGTAGCATTTAGATTCTAGAACTTGCGTTAGGACCATCTCAAATCCACAAGTGAGACAACATTCGTGTAGTTAAGATTTACTACATGATAAGAGGCATTAGGATTAACCCATTGTTTTACACCCGTATATTTTTTATAATTACATTGACTTCATTGGTCAAGTAATTCACCCACACCCTTTGCGATGTACCCATTTTTGGTACATGATACCCCTAGTACACCCCTCCGAGCCTATCCTTTCGTTTCGATCTTTGAGCATCTTACTCAAAGNAAAAAAGTGTGAAAAAGAAAGTACAAAAACATACGGACTGCCATCCCGTTTCCTTTTATGTTTCTTTTTAGTTTTAGTTATTTCATTTTTTTAGTTTAAGATTGAGTCGAGTCTTGACTTAAGCAACGATGTATAGTCCATGTATTTGATCATGATAATTAACTTGCCACCACTAAAATACCCTTTATTCCAACCAAACCGTGTTTATCATATCCCTACACCTTACGTTACAACCCTTTGTAAAGACCTCTTTGATAGTTTATCTTAGGTGCTTACGCCTAGTGGAGGAGTAATTGATCCTTTCCCAAGCCTATGGTAATCTATTTGCTATGACAGGTAGTGAGTGATATTTTCTGTTTCTGTTAGAACCTAAGTTTTTCTACATTTTAGTCAAGTCTCGGTTATTTCAACATTTGTAATAGGTTGCTAAGTTGATTAAATATGTAACAATTAAGGATGAGTCCAATACTCGTCCAACGGGCCTAAAGCCCAAATGTTTAAGAGAAGGGAAGGAGTAGGCGTGTTGCCCTAGCTCCCATCCTATAAATAGGACATCTATGTATCCCATTCTCTTGTTGGTCATTTCTACCAAATCTATACTTGTGTTTACAATATGGTGACCTAACAAGTGGTATCAGAGCCTAGGTTTTTTTACTTTGTTGATTTGTGGTTTTATCTTGTCAAAAATCGTACCTTTTCTTTGGGTCAGATCTGGTTTTTTGAAGCTGTAGTATCTATATCTTTCATTGGTCCATATTTTCTTGTCAAATAGTACTATCAACAGTTTCTTAACAGTTTTATAGTATCATAACATGGTCCACTTCAGTCCTGGTATACAACTGTATCATTTTTTTTCTGGCTTGTACCAAATCCGTGATATATTTATGGTCAAAAGGTGGTCTTGTTTATGGGTTATTGTCATTTATATGGTCATAAAGTGGTCAAATGGTCAAAAAGTCATCGGAAACTGCTATAGTCGCCGGAATCTGATCGGAAAATCGCCGGAAAAATCGAAACTTCTTGTATAAGAAATTCTCGATGTACTTGTTATCGAGAAAAATCTGGTTATCGAGAACCAAGACCCTAATCTATCGAATTTTTTTTTCTCGATAACCAAAACCCTAATCTGTCGAGAAAATTTTCTCGATAACTAAAGATTTCGAAAACTTCAACCAGTTTTCTCGATAAGACTCATTTTCTCGATAAAAGATCTCGATAAAAATTTTTCTCGATAAGTTGCAAATTATCGAAATCTTTTTTTTTCGAAAAGTTACAGTGTATACCGGTAGCATTTAGATTCTAGAACTTGCGTTAGGACCATCTCAAATCCACAAGTGAGACAACATTCGTGTAGTTAAGATTTACTACATGATAAGAGGCATTAGGATTAACCCATTGTTTTACACCCGTATATTTTTTATAATTACATTGACTTCATTGGTCAAGTAATTCACCCACACCCTTTGCGATGTACCCATTTTTGGTACATGATACCCCTAGTACACCCCTCCGAGCCTATCCTTTCGTTTCGATCTTTGAGCATCTTACTCAAAGTGAGAATTTGTTTACACCCCACTAAATGTACACCCAAATCGCCTTAGCCTACCTTGTATGCACCCACCTTTGGTGCATTATTGTGGAAACATTTGTTAAACCCTTAGTTAATTATCCGGTCAATTACATGGTTGCTAAGTTAAGTCATATCCTTGTACATATTGTTTTGGGACGATTGGGACTCATGGGTAAAGTACTAGTGTAATGGAGTAATGGGGAAGAGCAACATTATTACCCCCATATGTGCTAAATATTTTAAAAGTACTCCAAGTTTTTCAATTTTCTTAATTCGAGTCATTAGAATAGTGATTGTAAAGTTATGCAAAGATTCAAGTGTAAGGGGAATACTACTCCCCTATGATGTATTATTTCGGATGGTAGGGCAAGAGTGTATGAAAAAAAAATTAAAAAAAATATATATATATATTAAGAAAAATACAAAAAAAGTGTGAAAAAGAAAGTACAAAAACATACGGACTGCCATCCCGTTTCCTTTTATGTTTCTTTTTAGTTTTAGTTATTTCATTTTTTTAGTTTAAGATTGAGTCGAGTCTTGACTTAAGCAACGATGTATAGTCCATGTATTTGATCATGATAATTAACTTGCCACCACTAAAATACCCTTTATTCCAACCAAACCGTGTTTATCAAAAATGAGAAAAGAAACAACCTTGGGTGAAATCCAAACCAAAAACATACGACTTAGGACTCAAAATGACCCCTAAAAACGTAACATTTTTCGTCTCATCACTTGTTCACTCCAAACGTGATGGTAAAAGTAGGACCGATTAATAATAGACCACTGTTAGACAAGGTCACAAGGACTTGAGTGGACAAGGTTGGGGGTGTTAAGCAACTCTAACCCTATTCATAAATCATAATAGAGCTAAAAGCAGCAAAACAAAATACATAAAAGCGAACGCTCATTATACGCAGAAGATCCACATTGCACAATACAAAAATATTAAACCATGGAAAATTTGCGCTACAAAAATTGTTTATCCAACTTCAAGCCAAAATATTGATGCTAAGTTCTATAGAATGAAAGCAACACATGCTATTGTTTTTAAGTTCAAGAGATCATTATAGAAAATAAAAGAGTGAAAGAGAAATGATAAACTCTCATATTCAAGAACCAATAACTTTGGTTGCTTCAGCAATTGGCTCGTCAGCAGGCCTCTCAATCTTCACACCTGCGTCTTAGAGTAATCTCCATGAACCTACAAAGCATAAAAGTGCCAGATTAATAATGATAGCAAATTTCATGGGCAAACAGTCAAATATACCATCAATTTGTATAGCCTATTTTAAATTCTTAATTTGAAACTCTCAACGGCTTAAATATCCAAGAATGATAACAAAATATAACAAACGAATCGGTTGGATAACTAGATTGACTCTGATTGCCTACTAACAGCCCAACATATTGAAATAGCTTGTCATAATAGATTTAGAATTGCTTGTTGATGGATAAAAGGTGTCTTCTACTCTACTCTAGACAATTTTTTCTTTGTGATAGGTAAACAAAGGGGATAGTTTCAACGTCTTGATGCTTCATGAGACACCTTTAGTCTTATATACAAAGTATCAAATTAAATGAAAAACTAAAAGTACTAACGAACATAAAATCCTATAATAATCTTTTGCAAACTACAAAAATAATTTTTAACGACTAATTATCAACTGAACTAAAAGTCTAAAAGAGAAAACAGGTTCTCCACAACTGAAAATGTTTAAGCTTCGATTCCTAAGTAGACACTGCTTTGCGTTTACTTTAGATTGCATCAATCACGTGAAAGCAAAAACTTAAAATTGTGATTATACGATCTGATAGTTTACTTAGATCACTTGATTCTTATAGCACAAGCATAGATAGAGGGTATTTTCTTTGAAAATCAAGTAGTAGTAGTAGAAGACATATTCAATGCCTATATCGATCTCAAAGATTAGAAGACTAGTTGTTAGTATGTTAGTTATAGTCAATGCATCGATGGAATGATAATTTCCACAAATCGTGTTTAAAGATATCATTAATCCTTGCTTAAAAATCGAGGTAGCTCATTAATTAAATATTTATAAATTATATATTGGGGATTTAAGTGTCATAAACTATTTAATGTAATTCTAATTAAGTTACTAAAGACTAAGGGTAATTCTTGTTAAGCTCAGGTGCGGGTTAGGAGTTGCGCACACTCGTTTGAGCTAATATGATTTCGACCACGACAATAAGTGAGATCAAGGGGCAGCGCTCTGGGTTGGTCAAATGAACATAGGAACCATATTACACCCAGGGGTAGTGCCCGTTTGTTAGAACCTAAGTTTATGGTTCTAACACGTAAATGGAACGACATTTACGGGATTACATTATCTATCTTGAAATGCACAAACACATGGACTAGAAGTGTCATTATTGTAAAGTTATGTGTTTGTTAGCCTTTATATACCCCTCCATACTTCCATGGAGGGGTGAGACTTTGTGTAATTTTCCTTTCATTTTCATTATCAATAAAACACACTAGTTTTCCCTTCTCTTTCTACTTTCTCTCACTAACCATGGAGGTCATCTTCTTCCATGTTACCCGACCTCCCGAATCCATAAATCAACAATAAAACTACGTTCCAACAAGTGGTATCAGAACCAAGGTTACATATTTGTTGATTTGTCGTGTTTTCTTGTCAAAAGATCGGATTTTTTTTCTGATCCGTACTGGTTTGAAGCTGTTTTACCATTCTTTTTGTTTGGTAATGAGCAAATATTTTTCTTATCATTCATAACAGTTTCTTATCAACTTATGTGTATCAAAAAGTGGTCAAAAGTCTCATGTTTTCTTTAACAGCTCTACATAAATGTCTCGTATGGTCTTTTTTAAGTCCAAGTTAATAGCTTTTTATGTAAATCTCAACTTTAGAGACTCTTTTGTACCATTCCGTGAATATTTGGGGTAAAAAACGTGGTCTGAATACTGGTCAAAAAGTGGTCAAATGGTCAGAAAACTTATTGGTATGAACCTCATCGGAAACTGCTATAGTCGCCGGAATCTGGTCGGAAAATCGCCGGAAAAATCGAAACTTCTTGTATAAGAAGTTCTCGATGTACTTGTTATCGAGAAAAAAACTGGTTATCGAGAACCAAGACCCTAAACTGTCGAAATATTTTTTCTCGATAACCAGACCCTAAACCATCGAGATAAATTTTCTCGATAACTAAAGATTTCAAAAACTTCAACCAGTTTTCTCGATAAGACTCATTTTCTCGATAAAAGATCTCGATAAAAATTTTTCTCGATAAGTTGCAAATTATCGAAATCTTTTTTTTTCGAAAAGTTACCAAATGAAAAAAGAGGAGATGAAGCAGATACTTGACCGAATTAATACCAACGACACGTATCTTAGACCTCAGATCTAGATCTTCATCAGTATTTATAACCTCAGATCTATTTATCCTCATTGGCCTATAATTGTACAACAAAAAGGAAAAGAGAAAGAAGATGAAGATAGTGAAGACTGATTAAAGGCCATAACCAAATACCCAAGACCCTTTGACTTCAGATTTACCAACATACCTAGTCAAAACAAAATACGGACTCAAGATCTCAGTTATAGTTCATTTGTGTATCAAATCTTCAAAAGATTTTAGTGTGTGAACTAATTACATCACGGATCTATCATCATCCAAACACACCAACTACTCACAAACCCATCTCTATCCAAACGTCCCAGTGAAACAACAAAACCCAACAACAAAAATTGATCTCAGTTTCATTTTTTTCATGTAATCCAACAGTCAGTAACAAGAACATACACACGAAAATGAAATCATCATTGATCTGTAGTTTATTCTATCCGAATATAAGAAGAAAGATATGTAACAAAACTGTTACTATCTTTCTCTTATTCGTTCAAGACTCTCAGAATATAGAACCTACCGTGACCCTTAAAAAGGATCTTGATGCCTTCAAAGATGCTTCTTGATTCGGTATTGTGCGAAAAAGTTGAGAAAGGTTCGACTGTGTTCTTATGTTTGTGACAACTATTCGAGTGATGTTTATACTCGGAAAATTAGATGTTGATGGGCATGAGCCATTTACTGATATGCGTTTGGTGTGAAGAGATGTGGGTGCGGATCTATTTTGATTTGAGATGAGAAGTTGGGTTTGGAGAGAAGATAAGATGGGGGCGGAAATAACATGTGTGTGTGATTAGGGTTATCAAATGAGATAGGGATTTAAGTGCCTTATACACTACCGCTTAGGGTTTTCTCATTGGGCTTTCATAGTCTAAAATTGTTGGGCCCGAGTATTGTTATTAGTATTTTGGGCCGTGTTATGTTGAATTGTTATAACGTGACATAATGATTGGTGTTGGATTGATCCGTCAATGATAATGAATTGGGCAACAATAATTATTGGGATGGTATTATATCAAATCTCGGGCTAATTTGTGATTATTCAAATGTATTTTTAATACATTGGGTTAAATATTTGGTATAATATTTGGCGAAAAGTGTGGTATCTTGGTTGTTACAAATTTTCACGGGGATAAGGATACATTTTTTGACAAGATCGCGATTTACCATTATCGAGTTCACTTAAACCGTCAAAAGGCTAGTGTTGAGCATTTAACGGCAAGATGTGACTACGGCGATAATTTTTTATTATTTATTTGAGATTGAAGTGGACTTTCACGGGTGCGTGTACTTAGTATCTTGAAGATGTCGAGTCGGGCGATAGTTCTTCGAGATCCTTGTTCGAGCTTTTGTCCGTACAAATGACAGAGACTTGAGTTGTCTAGTTATACCTGATGTAAGGAGTTACGTTGTTGTGCTCACAGAGTATAGCTATCACTTTAAAGGAGTTACGTTGTAGTGCTCAAGTGTCACCAAAAGATGTGGATAATTCAAGAGATGTTCATATACAATTAAGGATGGTAGGATGGGTATATGATTTACTACCTTTATTGGCAATATTGGTTCTTAGTCATACAATAGTGCAAGTTTAAGTCACAAGTTTGGGTTATTTTACTTCGCTCTCAAGTTCATAATATTGGGTTTTCTCCATCAGTAGTCGGTAAAGAGTTGGTTGAGAAAAGTATTAAAGAGTAGAGATATTTATCAGTAGTTGATTCTCATGGGGCTAATTATGGTACTTCACACCTGTTTGGTTAATTGGACATATGGGGTTACGCTGCCTCCGATTCTCATCGTTAACATAGTGTGTATGCTTCCGATTTCGAAGAAGACATCGTGGGGGAAGATAGAATAGGTGTTGCTTAAGATTGCTTGACTTCTTTGCGAAAACCCTCTTCTTTCACGAGTTTTTGCAAACAGGGGGAAGAAATGAGACGATCAGTGGTTCAAATGTTTTACTTTGGTGTAATCGTCTCAACTTTCACGGATTGTGAAGTGCTAAGTAGCCTACATATGTGAGAATATCCTGCTGATTTCTTGCATGTTACCCCCGAACAGAGCTTCTGCATTGAGTATAATCGTGATAATTTAACTACTCAGATTTGCTTGGTGTGGTTTACTGTGTCATCTACAAATTCCGCTGCGTACTCAAAACTTCAAAAGTTAGAAGACTTGTTTACTACATCAAAGTTTCGAATTTTCTGAAGACGGTTGTCAGTTTGGGGGAAGCCGATTCAGAAACTTCGCCAAAAAGAAGTGTACGAAGAAGCCGCTAAAGACATGCATCATGAATTGGGGGGAAGTTAATCCATTTCATGCATATTACATCATTTGCCTACAAGTGAAGATAAAGTTCTCAAGCCGAGGTACAAGATGAAGACAAAGAGCATCAACTGCAATCATCCTCAGCACTTGAAGAGCCGATGATAACCTTTCTTTATTTGTATTTGTACTTGTAGGAAATGTTGTAAGTAATCCCTTATGTCGCCCCATTGGGGGAAGATTGTTAGAACCTGAGTTTATGGTTCTAACACGTAAATGGAACGACATTTACGGGATTACATTATCTATCTTGAAAGGTACAAACACATGGACTAGAAACGTCATTATTGTAAAGTTATGTGTTTGTTGGCCATTATATACCCCTCCATACTTCCATGGAGGGGTGAGACTTTGTGTATTTTCCTTTCATTTTCATTATCAATAAAACACACACTAGTTTTCCCTTCTCTCTCTACTTTCTCTCACTAACTATGGAGGTCATCTTCTTCCATGTTACCCGACCTCCCGAATCCACAAATCACAATAAACTTCGGTCCTATCAAGTGGTATCAATCGCCAAAAGAAGGTGTTAGTTTTTGTTTTTGTTTTCTATGAACCAAAACAAGTGTTTTAACTCGTTAATTTTTGCAAAAGTTTGCAACTTTCTTGTTTGTTTAGTGTTTTTATCACATCTTTGTCCTCAAACTTGTGTTACAAACTCAAAACAACCAACAAAGTTTCAAGTTTTCTCAAAAATTATAGATTCGTACAAATTGTACTAACTTTCGAAAATTTTCAATTTTTTGAAAAGTGGTTCAAGTTTGCAACTTTCTTTAAGATTTCATCATTTTAAAGCTAGTTGTACAAGAATCTTGGATTAAAATCGTGTTTTTGGATTGCTTTTTACAAAAACAAAAATCTGCCAAAAAGTGTACTTTTTTCGAAATCCTTAAACCCTAACTTTCGAGATCTTTTGTGACTGCTCCTAAAGTGTTTTCGTTGGTTACTCAGTGCTTTTCTCTCT
>LBNU01007017.1:209192-229418 GCA_014162995.1 Artemisia annua
CTTGGGACTCGCGCAATGGATTCTTGTAGAACAGGTATCATAGTGTTTATGCACGATCTACCGAAAAACTATCCCAAAGTATGTTTTTCCAAGTTAAAATGTCTTGAACTACACCTCTAACATCCAGGAGATTAAAACAAGATCAAAGTACCCAAAGATTTTGAAAAAAATAAATAGATTCGAAAGAGTTCAAAATTTCTCCCGCGAAAAATAGATTTATCCGAGAAAATTTAACAAAGTTATCGTAGAAAATTTTTACTGTAGCAGTGAATTAGTAACAATCCGAAAATTATGCAACCCCTCGATTTCTGAAAGTTTTTCCAAGGATTCTCGAAAATCAAAAGTATTTTCGATAGAGAAAATGAATCTCGAAAGTTCAAATTTCCGAAAAAAATTCCACCAAATTTTCGAGATTCATGACAATATCTATTGACAAATGAATCCAACAGTCGAAGTGTTTCTTTTCTTATAGATAAACTTTCTTTAAGATTTCATCATTTTAAAGCTAGTTGTACAAGAATCTTGGATTAAAATCGTGTTTTTGGATTGCTTTTTACAAAAACAAAAATCTGCCAAAAAGTGTACTTTTTTCGAAATCCTTAAACCCTAACTTTCGAGATCTTTTGTGACTGCTCCTAAAGTGTTTTCGTTGGTTACTCAGTGCTTTTCTCTCTTCTATAAGAAAGAAAACACTTCGACTTGTTGGATATTTTCGATATTGTATAATCTCGAAAATTTGTGGAATTTTTTCGAAAATTTTGAACTTTCGAGATCTTTTCTGGCTTATCGAAATCTTTTGATTTTCGAGATCCTTGGAAAACTTTCGAAATCCTTTCATAATTTTCGAGAATTTTACTAATTCCTGCTACAGTAAAATTTCTCGAAACTTTGTTAAAATTTTCTCGATAAATCTATTTTTTCGAGAAATTTTGAACTTTTTTCGAAATCTTTTATTTTTTTCAAAATCTTTGGTACTTTGACTGTTTTTCGAGATATTCAACATTTTAAGCTTTGGAAACATACTTGGGATAGTTTTCGAGAATCTGCATAACACTTATACCTTCTACAAGATCCATTTTCACACAAGTATTTCATCATGTCTCAACTACCATACTCAGAATCTCCTTACACTCCACGTCACAGTACCGACCCTCGTCATGTACTACACTTTGGTAATGAATCATATCCTCCTATGTTGATTAATGGAAACTACACTACTTGGAAACGACGATTCTTACAATGGGTTGCTGTTCGTCCACAAGCTGATCTCATACTGAAATCCATTCTTCAAGGACCATATCAAATGAAATTCATTGCTGACTCAACAGGCTTCATTGAACTACAAACCAAAGACACCTTGACTGGCCATGACAAAGAACAAAAAGCTGCTGACTACCAAGCAAGTTGGTACATCACTCTAGGTCTTCCAAATTCCATCTACACTAACTTGGATTTTGAAGCTTGTGCTCATGAAATGTGGAAACAACTTGAAATCATGCATCAGCCACACAATGACCTACGAATGAATCAGCTTCTACAGTCTTGTCTCCATAAGAAGTTCATGAAAAGTATCCTCCCTGCTCCATAAATCACTCTTCAGAGCTATCTTGAATCACAACCAACAAATTTGGTTAAGCTTGAAGATGATAATACTCACATGGAAACAACATCTGGAAAATCAACAGGAATGTCTAACATTTCCTCTCCTGTCATGGATAACTCACATGGAACTGTTGATATACTCTTAATGGCTGACACACATGAATTCCAGGTAGGTGATTCCAGTCCAATCTATGACACTGATGCTCTGTATCAAGCATATGATTCTTATCAATGCCTGATACATGACAGTGGTTCTCCGTCTAACTCTATCTCAGACATTGCACAGGCTGTTCAATCTGATTCTATGTTATCTACTCATATAACTGATCAAATGTCCACAGTGGTGTTATTTGATGATAATCCAATAAAAACAATTATATCCACTGCTCAAGATAACAATGATCAACTTGAACAACATGAGCTTTTGTCTGATTTAGATGCAGAATGGAGAATGTTACTTATGACCAGCCAAAATCAAAATATTCAGTGTCAAGCACTGAATGCAAAGTTGAGAGACAAAAACGTTGCATTAAGAAGAGCACTTGAGCATTGTAAAACACAACTCAATTCTTTCAAAGCAAAAGCAGATAAAGAAACATGCTTAGAGACAATACTTCAGAAAAACACCGAATTACAAAACAAACTAAGCATGTTAACTGATTCTACTTTCTTTCAGTACTTTAAATATTTCACAACTGAGATCCAAACATTGGAATATGCTGTTGAAAAGAATTCTGAACTCACTGTTGCCAACTTTCTTTCTCCTGTTGCGAAAGAAAGAAGGGAAATGTTACAAACTCAATTTACTCCAAGTCTTCAACGTTTGCATTCATATGCTAAAAGATGGGAACAGGAACTTAACAAGGAAGTCAAAACCATCATTAATGTGTTTCAAGAAACTGAACAAGCGATTTTAAATCAAAAACGTCAAAATCAATTTTTACAAAATGAAGCTGATCGACTCTTGGAACATGTTCTTAGTGCTCCAGGAATGTACTCTTTAGACATAACAAACGTAGCACAACACACTAAGAAGTCTAATTTGGATCCTTCCACTTCTACAGGAATAGTTGCCACTCATAGCGTTAGCAGATCCAAGCATAAACGAATGAAAAGGAAGAATAGGATTTTGCAACGTAAAAGAGAGACACTAGAAGCCTCTGAAGTAGAAGAACACCCTAGGACTTTGAATAAGACTCATCCTGCACTAGATTTAGATAATGATTTGGCAAATTGTCATCCTATTCTATGTGTAACGAATGATGAACCTTTGAATGTTTTAAAAGTTGATGCTTCATGTGTGTTTTGTCGTAAAAGTATGTTATCTGGTGATCATTCCAAATGTGTTGCAAATTCTCTTTTATCTCGTCTTAAGAAACGTACATTCGGCAGAAAATCTAGGCCCACTAATGCTTCTAAATCTGTGCTAGGACGTATGCCCTGTGTAGTTTCTAAGAATGATATAGTCAACCCAGTAGTTGCGAACAATACCTCTAGGATCATGCCAACTGTCACTGAATTTGATTTAAAGAAGGCTAAATCTAGTTGGAACTGGCAACGTTGGTTACAAAGGACACATAGCTTTAAATGGATTCCTAAAATTGTTAACATGTGTGCTTCTAAACCAACGGAACCGACAACTTCTTCGGGTTCCACCCTTACCCTTGTACCATCGTCGTCTCTTTCATGTGATGCAGGTGGTGCAAATTGTTCTCTGGATTGTTGATAGCGGATGCTCCCGACACATGACAGGCAATCTCAAACTGCTTAAAAACTTTGTCTCAAAGTTCATTGGTACTGTCAGATTCGGGAATGATCATTTCGCTGCAATTATGGGCTATGGGGACTATGTCAGTGGGAATATCGAAATTAGTCGTGTTTATTATGTTGAAGGCCTTGGTCACAATCTATTTTCAGTTGGTCAATTTTGTGATGGTGATCTGGAAGTTGCATTCAGGGAGAAAACATGCTTTGTTCGTGATCTACAAGGAAATGATCTCATGTCCGGCAAACGTGGAAACAGTCTTTATACAATCTCAATGTCCGACATGACCGCTTCCTCTCCCATTTGTCTACTTTCAAAGGCTGAATCAACAAAATCCTGGTTATGGCACCAACGCATGTCACATCTCAACTTCCGAACTATGACTGATCTTGCTCGCCATAAACTAGTTGACGGTCTTCCAAGGTTCCGATATACAAAAGATCACCTATGTCCCGCTTGTGAACAAGGAAAGAGCAAACGTGCACACCTCACCACCAAACCAGAACCGAGCACTGATCATGTTCTTCAACTTCTTCATATGGATTTATGTGGACCAATGCGAGTACAAACGATTAATGGGAAACGATACATACTTGTGATAGTCGATGACTTCTCCAAATGGACTTGGGTCTACTTTCTTCGAAGCAAAGATCAAGCTCCATCAATGATAATCACCTTTCTCACGAAAATTCAGGTTCAACTTCGCAACACAGTAAGAATTGTAAGAACAGATAATGGAACTGAATTCAAGAATCAAACTCTTCGTGCATACTTTGAGAAAGTTGGAATTGAACATCAAACATCAATTGCACGGACTCCCGAACAAAATGGAGTGGTCGAAAGACGCAACAGGACGTTAGTGGAAGCCGCACGAACGATGCTCATTAATGCTCAATTACCAGATTATCTTTGGGCAGAAGCCGTCTCTACCGCATGTTACACCCAAAATCGTTGTATGATCAATACACGTCACAATGTCACACCGTATGAAATTGTTCACAAACGAAAGCCCAACATACAACACTTTCATGTATTTGGATCTCTTTGTTATCCGAATAATGATCGGGATGATCTTGGAAAGCATAAGGTAAAGGCTGACGTCGGTATCTTTATTGGATATTGTGAAAACTCCAAAGGTTTTAGAATCTACAACCGTCGTACTAGAGAGATTCAGGAAACTATCCATGCTAATTTCGATGAGCTCATAGAAATGGCTTCTGAGCAAAAAGCTTAGGACCCGCAACCAACCGTCTAAACTTTCCAGATTCTTCAGCTGAACCGTTGTCACTAACTCGTCGAGAATCGGAAACATTGTTTTCTCCTTTGTTCGATGATTCATTTGAGACACATGCACCCGATGTATCAACCAGTTCCGCTGCTCAACCTGATAACATTCAAGTACCTGATACAACGGTTACTACAACTACAATAGTAACACCCGATGCACCCTCGACTGAATCACCAACAATAGAAGAACAAACCGCTTCCAACACCGACAACCCAACTGAAGATCTGAACCAACAACAAGTACCCGAACCTGCAAATTATGATCCAAATGCGTTCTTCAATCCGTTTGCACCAACTCCGAGCCTTTCTGATATTGCTGAGTCGTCAACACGTAATTTGGAATCAACTGATATGCAGCAGTTTCATAACCCTCACCCTTCAACACATCATTGGACTCGTGACCATCCAATTGTCAACATTATTGGTCATCCAACAGCTCTAGTTATGACTAGACAAAAACTTTATTCCGATGCCGAACATTGCATTTATGCTCTAACAGTTTGTCATGAAGAACCGAAAAACATTAAAGAAGCTCTCACCTACGACAACTGGATTGAATCAATGCAAGAGGAATTCAACCAATTCAAACGTCTTGAAGTTTGGGAATTAGTTGAACGACCGGATGGATTTTATGTCATTGGGCGAAAATGGATTTGGAAAAACAAGTTGGACGCAGAAGGCAATGTTATTCGCAACAAATCACGTTTGGTAGCTAAAGGATATACTCAAGAGGAAGGCATTGAATTTGAGGAATCTTTTGCACCAGTGGCTAGACTCGAAGCTGTTCGAATATTTTTAGCATACGCTGCTCACAAAACATGGTCGTTTATCAAATGGATGTGAAAACTGCATTTCTGAACGGTCAACTACGTGAGGAGGTATACGTTAGTCAGCCAGAGGGATTTGTCGACCCAGAGCACCCAAATCATGTTTACCGACTCAAGAAGGCTCTTTATGGTCTCAAACAAGCCTCCAGGGCGTGGTATGATAAACTTACTGCTTTCTTGATTGCTAATTCTTTTACAAAAGGTTTACTAGATCCAACTTTGTTTATTCAAAAACACGGGGAAGATATTTTAATTGTGCAAATATACGTCGATGACATTATTTTTGGCTCTACAAACAAAAAGTACTCAAACGCTTTTGCCAGATTAATGAAACAAAATTTTGAAATGTCTATGATGGGTGAACTTACGTTCTTTTTGGGACTACAAGTTCATCAGTCTCCCCGTGGAATTTTCCTAAATCAGTCCAAATACGCTCTTGAGATAATTAAGAAACATGGAATGACCAGTTGTGATACTTACAATACTCCTATGGCTAACACAACTAAGTTAGATGCGGATCCAAATGGGAAACCAGTTGACCCCACAAAGTACCGAAGTATTATTGGGTCACTGATGTATCTCACCGCTAGTAGACCGGATATTGTATTTGCTGTATTTATGTGCTCTCGCTATCAGTCCAGTCCAACTGAACGTCACCTCAATGAGGCTAAGAGAATCCTTCGATACGTAAAGGGAACCATTAATTTGGGGATCTGGTATCCGAAGGATTCCGGTTTTGAACTAATAGCTTTTTCAGACGCTGATCATGCAGGGTGTATGGATACACGCAAAAGTACTTCTGGTGGTTTGCAGTTTCTAGGAGATAAACTCGTGTCTTGGCAATCAAAGAAGCAGGATTGCACATCACTATCGTCAACAGAAGCTGAATATGTTGCCATGTCTGCCTGCTGTGCACAAGTCATTTGGATGCGTACACAACTAATGGACTACGGTTACTTATTCAACAAGATTCCGATGTACTGTGACTCGAAAAGTGCGATAGCAATCTCGTGCAACACGGTTCTGCATTCTAAGTCTAAGCACATTGATCTCCGTTATCACTTCATCAAGGAGCATGTTGAAAAGGGTACAATTGAGTTATATTTTGTGGGTACAGAATACCAACTGGCAGAATTGTTCACAAAACCACTACCCCCGGGAAGGTTTACTGAGCTAGTTCACCGGATTGGTATGCGGTGTTTGACTCCGGATGACCTTAAATCTTTTCTTGAAAACAATTAACCGAACATACCAAAACTATCTTTGTAAATATTTTACAAAAACAAAATACAAAATCAAAAAATCAAAAAATCCAAAAAGATTTTACAATTCTTTATGTTTTTAAATGCTCGTACACAATCTTCGTCAACACTTTGGTTTATCAAAATTTCAATATTTTCACACCAAGTGTTGAGGGGGAGAAAATGTTCTTCAAAATTTCAAAATCTTGTGTAAACATGTGTACTTGCATATTTCTTTGATGTTATGATGTTTCTTTGCAATGGTGGAACGTTAAAGGTTATCTAGTATCACTTCTTTCTTCATTTTATTTCTTTATTAGCTTACCATTAACTGTCGTTATGTTTAACCGTTAAATTGAATAATTAGGACATGTTATATGGTTAAGTTAGTAGTTAAGGGACCAAATTTGCCAATATGCTAAAAACTTTCAAAAAGTTTAAACAAAACAAACACCCCCCCCCCTTTTTATTTCTTCATAAAATCAAAATCCAAAAACAAACACCCCCTTTTCATCTCATGGCTCAAAATCAAACTCTTAATCTTGATCTCAAAACTGTAAGTAAATTCACGTTAGTTAGCTTATTCTAAGAAACGGTTTTCAAACAATTAGATTTTAGATGGCTAAATTTCGTGCAATTTAGAATTTAAGAACTAGGGTTTTCGAAAATTTCGTTCCTTATGAATAAATGTGTTTTAGGTAATCAAATCATATGGCTTTTGCTTTTAAACGTCTAATAATCATGTTCCCATTACCTAATTACAATAGTTTATACGATAGGATTGATTTCGAAATCTAGGGTTTAAGCCGATTTGGGTTTTTATGAAAGTGTGATGTTTTTGTTGATATTATTGGTGGGATTTGTTTGTTTGGGTGTCTATTACATGTCTATGCCTGTTAATTGTACCAAACCATCCAATTGCATGTTCTAGATAATTAGGGTTCATGTTCTAAATTAGGGCTTTTCGTTTGTATGTTCTAAAGCCTAATTAAACTGTCAAGATGTGTTCTCATATGTGTTAATTGATGTTATTGAGTGCTTTCACATCATGGTTTCTCATCAAACATGATCTAGATTAATCTTATGTCTCGTTGTCTTTCGAAATCTTTTATGTGTTGCCTATTTGTGATTGTAACTGTTGTTTATCATTCAATATACAGGCTTCATTCAAAAGATACAAGAAATTCTCACAAAAACGTACGACTTCAAAGATTTCGAAAAATTCTTGTATCAGAATTTTTCGAGAAAATTTTTCGAAATCTTTTGTCAAAAACTTTTTCGAGATCTTTCAAAATTTTCGAGATCTTTTCTCTTTCGAGAAAATCTTGGAAGATTTCGAAATATCTCATTAAAGTTTTCGAGAAAATACAGTTTCGCGATTTTTTCAGACATTATCGAGAAAATGTGAACAGAAGTTTTTTCGAAATCTTTTACTATGAAGTTATCGAAATCTTTTGTGAACAGTAAATTTTTCAAAATCTTTCCTTGGAAAATTTTCGAAATCTTTTTGTCCACAAAACTTTCGAGATCTTTGTTTGTGATAGCTTTCGAAAACTTTGTTGGACATATTATCGAGATCATGTGCATCATACTTATTGAGTATTCATATGTTTGTAAAATTTCGAAACTTGTATCATGAATGAATTCTCATGTATATGGATATTGTGAGAACGTTAGTTTACTTGTGATTGTGTAGTGCTAATTAACATGTCACCATATAACTCATGTGCTGTAATCATCTATGTTACATGTTAAATAATAACACCGTCATTAATCACA
This sequence comes from Artemisia annua, assembly GCA_014162995.1. NCBI lineage: Eukaryota > Viridiplantae > Streptophyta > Magnoliopsida > Asterales > Asteraceae > Artemisia > Artemisia annua. The sequence continues at coordinate 217,694 of LBNU01007017.1, forward strand.
CGTTAATTAACCAAAAACCATGATTGCATCAAGTATGTCTTTGAATATCAAACGTGAACTCGGACTAATAACTAACATATCTGGATGTTTGATTTCATGACATGATACTTTCAGAACACAAATGGCTCAACAAGACGAATCAGTCCCACAACAACACCAGAACCTCCCANTAATCACACGTTAATTAACCAAAAACCATGATTGCATCAAGTATGTCTTTGAATATCAAACGTGAACTCGGACTAATAACTAACATATCTGGATGTTTGATTTCATGACATGATACTTTCAGAACACAAATGGCTCAACAAGACGAATCAGTCCCACAACAACACCAGAACCTCCCACTACTCACACTTGGTGAATTCCTCCCTTCAAACTACAACGTCAAGTTTGACCAGAACAATCTTCGCATCGACTTCAACAAACTAAGCATACCAGATGACACATGCAAGATTGTTAAGAATATTCTTCTGGCTCATCCATGCAAACCACTGCTCACCAAATCAGCATCAGTACCAACCTTCTACATCCATCAGTTCTAGCATTCTGCTAAGGCCAACTTGGAAGACAGATCTTTCACAGTCAAGCTGGAACGTCAAGAATACAACATTGACTACGACACTCTTCGTGCAGCTCTCATGCTACCAACTTATGATGAATATCATCCCATGCTGTCTGAACTGGAAATCCTGGACTACTTCATTGATCTTGGATATGACATTCCTGACAATGAATCACTCACACTCCTGTCAAAGTTCAATGTCAAATATCTGTCTCAACCATGGAGAACCTTCTACATGCTGATTGTCAGATCCATTTCAGGAAGAAGGAGTGGTCATGAGCATCCGAGGCTGGAACACATGCAAGTATTTTGCGGTATGATGACTATGACTCCAATCAACTTTGCAGCTCCAATAATGAGGGATCTGCTTCACCACATTCACACGGATCGTGATAGAACAGTAATACCCTTCATCAGATTCACCAAACTACTTATAGCATACTTGATTGAGAAGAGAGCAGAATTCCTCAAGAGGTTGCTAGACAGGACTGAACCAAGAGAAGCAATGAATGAAGATCCAAAGATCTCCTTTGTCAAATCTATTAAGTTTACTCCAAGAACCAAAGGCATGAGAATTCCAGATCACTTCTTGGATGATGAGATCAGAAAGACTCAGAATTTCAAGATCTACGACAAAGCATTCAGGGAAGAGAAAGTTGGTGTCATGGAGAAAGAAGATGAACCAGCTTCTATTGTTCGTACTCGAAGCAGAAGGGGTGCCAAATCTGGTAGCTCGAGCAGTACTAAAACCTCCAAACAACCAAAGCCTGCTCAAAAGCCACCCACCAGACCAAAAAGGAAAGCTGCACCCAAGCTGATTCCTCGGGATGAACCGTCAGCTTCATCATCCGAAACGGAAACCGACTTTGAGTTCGGCACCGAATCTGATGATGAAGCAGACTATATAAGAAGGTCAACGGCTCCAGATGACTAGGAAGAAAAACTTGATGAAGAAGAAGAGTTTCCAGGACTTTCACTGACGAAACAATTGAGCAAGGAAACTGCAGAAAAAGAACAAAGAAAAGGCACGGGAATTGCCATCAATGAACCAAGTGATGCTGCACATGATGAAGAAGCAGAAGATGAACCTACTGCAGAGCCACTGGTTGATAAGCGGAAACTCAAAAGTATCATCGTCGACACCAGGGCTGAAAAGAAGCAGGAGGAGAAAGACCTCAGGGAAGCTATGCTTCTAAATCTTCAACATCCACAACCTCATCAGACACCGTTCAATCTTCAAGAACTCGAGGTTGGCTCAAGCAGCACTGTAGCTCCACAAACCGAAACCGTACAACATGACACAATCATGACGGAAGCTACACAGGAAGATGTTGTAAAAGAATAAACTTAGCTCATCACTCCAAAATTTGTTGCTCAAGTTCAGATTGAAGACGAACTTAAGAAGAAGGAGGAAATACAGAGGAAAGCTAAAGAAGAGACGGATAGATTGCTTCGTGGACTCGATCAAGAAGAAGAACACTTCGACACTGATGAACTCATCAACAGTCCTCCACACTCACCTCCAAGGGACCCCTCACCTCCTCCATCAGAACACGAGCACAAGTCATCTTCATCTTCATCATCACATCACTCATCACCACCACCAGCAAAGAAAACACCCAAAGACAAATTAGACAAGAAGAAAAAGGGAGGCAAAGCAGCTTTGACAGNCACTTCGACACTGATGAACTCATCAACAGTCCTCCACACTCACCTCCAAGGGACCCCTCACCTCCTCCATCAGAACACGAGCACAAGTCATCTTCATCTTCATCATCACATCACTCATCACCACCACCAGCAAAGAAAACACCCAAAGACAAATTAGACAAGAAGAAAAAGGGAGGCAAAGCAGCTTTGACAGCATCAAAGCGGATCAAGAAAGCTCTAGATCTGGCAAGGAAGAAGAGGAAACAGACACAACAGCCATCCGGATACCTAAAGGACCAAGTTCGAAAGCTCTCCAAACAGGTCAAGACTTTGACATCACAAGTCAAAGATCTCCAGGATAATAGTGAGCTGGCTAACAAGCTACTACAAGCTGACATGGACGAGATAATCCGGAATTACACAACTGAATATCTGAATGATAATCTCGCTGCAACTGTCAAGCCGGCTGTGTCTTCACTTATTGAGCCGATTCACACAACGTTGAACAACAGAATCAAACAAACCATTGAAAGAATGCTTTAATCTACTCCATTCTACCTCCAAACTGACAAGCCTCCACCAACACCCGAACAACTTCCTATCGAACAACTTCGAGACTTGTTAGCTGCAAAATTGAGGAACAAGGAGCAGAAAACACCTGATGAAGCAACAATGTTTAAGGCTCTTCAAGCTATTGCCTCAAAGGAATCTTGCAAAGTCGATGCTGGACAACACAAACGACCCAGGCAAGATGATGACCCTGACTTTGATCTGAAAAGCAAGAAATCAAGGAAGTCAGACAAACCATCTTCATCTCACCAGCCCCGCAAGACCTCTAAGGCTTCTCCTTCCAGACAAAGAACTCCAGCATCTAGGTCAGCACCAAAGCAATCAGAGGAACCCTTCGAGCTTCAACAGCTAGATACTCAGGAAGGAAACGAAACAGCGATACCTGAATCAAAAATTCCTTCATTTCAAGCTGGTCCATCTGACACTACCAAAACTAAAGAGAAGAAAAGGTCTTCAAGAACTAAGAAGCAGAAACAACAGACAACTCAATTCTCTTGGCTTAATGTGGACGAAGCTCGTGACTCTGATTGGCTGACTACAATGATCAAAGCACAACCACCACTTGAGGCTGACGAACCACTACCGGGTAATACTTTGCAGATTACTCAGAGTATTATGTCGGGCCTTCAAGTTGAAAGGTTGTCAAAGTCTGAGCTAAAGCGGATCAATCGTGAAGCCATGGATTTCCTCAAGAAAAGATCAGGAAACAAGGTTGAAGTGGACTACCACATGGAGAACATAGCCTGTGCACTATCTGGCTCGTTCAACTGGCTTAACCCTGAATCTAATGTCGATACTGAAACGAAGAAACCCTACTTCACCGACTGGACAAAACCTCTACCACTACTTGGCTTTCCAGAAAAACCAAAGATCCCATTCAGACGCTTCTTCAATAATGACTTTCGATACCTCCAGACTGCCCATGAGACCTCCAAGGAGCGATATGCATCTTCACTCACACTGTCTATTCCAGCTGCCCGATATGAATTGCCAGACATTGAAGAGCTCGCACCAATCTACTGCAAATCAGTTGTCGAATACAACAAAGACGCTCTTCTGGGAATTCAACATTGGCCTGAAAGACGAAGGCTCGGCTATACACACAGACTTCATCTAAAGTCGAGTGAAAATGTGAAGAACTCACAGCGTATTGTTGCTGTATTGGAGATCTTGGAAGAGAAGAAATTCAACTACGCCTTCATGAAAGAAATAATCGTCAAGAGAACAGACGAGAAGAAGTACAAGTTTTGTGAAGCAGACTTCCCTGATTTGAACCTGAACGACATTGAAGATATGTATCTACTGAAAGTTCAAGGAAAGCTACTCAACTTTGAACAAGATACACAGTACAACTTCATCGCATCTCTCCTACTTCACATCAGACGATTAATTGTTCAAGAAAGGGTGGAAGATCTTTAGCTGGGAGTAGAAAGTTATCAGAACACCATCAACCTTACTGAACCACAACTCCTGATTCCTGAAATCACTGGGATGTCACAATACTCTCTTGTACAACAACCGACATTTGGAATCACATACCTCAACAGCAAAAACAATATTCATTTCATGCGGTTCGATGAGATTCCAAAGTTTTGTGATGTCACACTTCAACGAGTTCGTAATGGGCTAGCAGAAAGGTTGGAGGATGAAAAGAAAAGGCTGAAAGAGGGAAGACCAACGAGGTGGAAAGCTAATGGACGCCGAATGATCAGAAACTTTGTCCATACGATTGAAGAAAGGCTATATCGACGACAACAGATCAGAAGGTTGGAAAGCTATATCGGTGTTCGACCATCATTTCCGGTCTTGACATTTCGCTGACCTGATCCAAAGTTCACAGTCTTCGATGCTTAGCTCCGCTCCCGTACTTCTGGTACAAAAATTTCAATATGTTGATAATATTGTTTGATTTGTAATTATTAAGGCTTGTGCACACATAACAGTGTACAACCCGCACTGTGTAATGAAAGGACCCTGTGGTACGCATCAGTGCCACAATCCTAATATAAGGAGCGAAAGCTTCTTACTTTTGAGTAGATTTAATCAAACCTTTCAGTATTTTTCAAATCTGCTCAAAAGACAAGTATTACACCTCAATAAGTAATCACTTGTTGAGGGGGAGTACTTGAATCAAAACATCGTTCTTAAATCTTCAAATCTTGTTGATCTCTCCCCATAAGACTCAAAAAGGCATATTTTAATCAAAATCGTTTACAAAAACAACATTTGATATGCTATTTTTGAGGGGGAGAAAAAGAAAGTGATTAAAATATGATGTCAAAAAGTCTTATCTCGTACGAGCTCGACTCAGAATTGACCCACGAATTGACGAAACAACAAATGTCTGAATTCGAAAGGATTTATCCGATTAGAAAGTACCGTTTCGAGAAACTCTTTCTAGTTGTTTACTTTGACGGGTCTAACTTCCTTTTAGGAATGTTAACAACATCAAGTTAGTTATTAGGGCTAGTTATCACCTAAAAGCTGATAATGCATCCCTTTAACTAAGCAACGTAAACGTGTCCCTCGGGTACATGACTATTAAGAGTGGATCAATTCAAAAAGTGCCAACTCTTTCCACATATGCAAATTTCTGAAAATAATCATGAGCATATGTTGAGGGGGAGTATTTCATATAAAATCCAAAACCTCAAAGTGTTAACAAAAAGTTTTACACTCTTACACACTTTGAGAGATTTTCAATGATTTGGTTTAAAGGCATCAATAGGATAGTTATGGAGTTACAAGGTGACTAAGGATAGGAAAAACCGTCCTATGATCCGCCTAAACCGGAGGGATCTACCCAAGGACATCACCAATAGTTAGAAATTAGAAGTCCTTAGGTATGATATAACAAAAGGAGAAAAGAATGAAAGGAGAAAGAAGGGGTTGAAGAATTAAAAAGAAAATGAATGAAAAGGGTGAAAAGAAATAGCCCTCCATTTTATCAACCATAGGTCAGACACCGGGTTCAATTCATATGCTACTGGTCGTTGCTAAGGCGACACCGGTATTGAAGATAAAAGACGTCATGGACCCAGTGACGCAATGCACCTAAACCTTCTTAGCCACTCAGGCATCTCTCAAAAGATGTTTGTTTCATTCTCACGGGGAACCAGTGTAATCTATCGATCGTCTATTAGAGATGGTTGATATTGAAACAGGAGGCCCTCTGCTCCATGCCTCCGCATAGGAAACCAAATGTGCACTTATCGAGTCTAGAGCCACGAGATAACATAAAAGATCTCTTAGGAACACAAAAATCTTCTACACTAAGTGTCTTGCATCATTGGACACTAAGTGTAAATTATCGAGTCCTTCGCAGATCTTAGCAATCTGCCTTGAACGTTTATGAGGGATTTACTTATGTATTTCTCGAATGATTGAACGGAAATCCTGCCAGGGTCAACATCAAACAGCCCTGACAGCAGGTCACTTCGGTGATTCCTTGTGGATTACGCTTAGTGTGTTCGATGGTTTCAAACGGTCTACAGTCGTGGGGTGATCTCCAGCGACTCACCTAATCGTGGGTGTGCGTATGCATGTCTGTGTAAGCCCTCTAGGGGGTATCCGATTAGGAACGGCCTTGGTAAGGATTAGAAGGAGTCTTCACACTATGCTGTTGACAAATTCTAACTCCAAACCTGTAAGTACCGGATGTTTTATTGCTAACTATTTCATTTCAGGTACAACAACCATGCTGAACACCGGCTTCCACATGCTCATACTTACATCTCATAAAACTCTCATGAAAGATCAAAGCCACATGAATGCCAAAGGTAGATTCCATGCCAAAAGAATCTACAAAGTGATAAAGACAAACGATCTTAAGTGCAACACCGTCTAAAGAAGGATTCTACGTCAACACAAAGAATCTTCACACATGAAAAGAGAGTTCCTCACTTATGAAAGTTTCAACCGTCTAAGATGTATGAGCATGTCGGAATGCAGATCCACTGGAGTCAAAGAAGGTGACGAATGGCAGATTACTACATCAGATTGATCACTAACTCATCAACGGCAAAGAACAATGAACACCCATTCTATCTGGGAAGATTGTTAAGAACTAAGAACGATGAATCATTTCTACATAATCATCTTTGAGGACGTCTAAAGCCATGAATGCCACAACAAAAGTCAAAGTACAAAGACGTCCAACAACCTCAAATGACCGTGACTAAACATCACTTCTTCAACAACCGATCCTTGGGGGAGATTGTTAGAACCTAAGTTTTTCTACATTTTAGTCAAGTCTCGGTTATTTCAACATTTGTAATAGGTTGCTAAGTTGATTAAATATGTAACAATTAAGGATGAGTCCAATACTCGTCCAACGGGCCTAAAGCCCAAACGTTTAAGAGAAGGGAAGGAGTAGGCATGTTGCCCCAGCTCCCATCCTATAAATAGGACATCTATGTATCCCATTCTCTTGTTGTTTATTTCAATAATATAGTGAAACTCTTGCACTTTTATTCTTCATATTTGATCTAATCAACCAAACTCTATTTCTCATCTCATTTCTACCAAATCTATACTTGTGTTTACAATATGGTGACCTAACAGTTTCCATTTATGAGATATAACTTTATGACATTTGAGAGATGAGAGAATCCAAACACTATTTGTGAGGTGCTAGTGTATGATTTCCGTGCTTGTTATGATTAGGGTCTAATAACTATTTGTTGTAATTACTTTTATATTTGTGTTAAATGACCCCTAACTCATATTTTGATTGGAATAAAAGCTCATTTGCTTGAGGACAAGCAAATCTCAAGTGTAAGGGTATTTGATGAGATGAAAAGTGTTACGCTTTTAGGGGGTCATTTAAGCCCTAATTCGTATAAATGTGATCAAATATTGCCCTAAATCGTTCCTTTTGTCATTTTAGGTACTTTTGAGAGGAATTCTGGAAAACATGCATATTTGGAAGTTTTTGGAGCATAAAAGTGAAGAAAACAGCAAAGTCTCAAAAGATGAAAAAATTACAACCTGACGGCGTCAGAGTCACAAGGTGACGCCGTCAGCAAGCCTTGACAAAAGAGCGAAATCCAATTTTCAAATGACGGGCCAGAAAGATTTTGGGAATTACACCTGACGCCGTCAGGTGTTAGAAGATGTAGGCCGTCAGGTTATAACTTAAAGAGTGACGGCCCAGAAGGAATTATAAGGTGACGGCGTCAGAAGTGGATCTAGGCCATCCGAGAAACCTAATGGCGGCGAGCTGACGGAGTCAGCCTCTATAACCTGACTCCGTCAGAATGTAAAATCTATATATAGTTTTCTAATTTTCATTCATTAAGTGTGGAACTTTGTGGAGAACTTTTGGCACCAAACCCTAGACGATTTTTCTGTACTTTTTAGGGTTTCCAACCCTTGGAACCCTCATGCTTAATTAAAGATAAGTTGTTGGGAATAAAGCTAACAATTACCACTGATAGGCTTGTGGAAGACACTGCTGAAGAATGCACTGGCAGTGGAAACTCATTACCACTGCTAGTACATATAATTACCACTGCTTACTAGATAATTGTTATGTATTCGTGTAGAGATAAGTATAGAATAGATCTTTTGTATATTCTATTTAGATAGCATTATACTTATCTTGTAAAGGACTCCTTGTGCTATAAAAGGAGATCCTAGGTCATTGTCTAAGTAACGAATTAACCCTAGAGAGCTTCAAGGTGTAACCCTAGTGATATTCAAGATCACTCGTATTATTATCAATAATATTGAAGCTTTATGTTACATACAACTATACTCACTCACAATACATCATATAAACTATCTTCTAAGTGTTGTTAAGTAAATTCCGCGTGCTTAATAATATTACTCAAAGTATCAGCAACACAAGGTGTGTGTTTAGATCCATCAAGTGGTATCAGAGCCAGGTTCTGATACTTTGATTTAGAAGATCCATAAAGAAGCTTAACTCACTCAATCAAAGACAATGGAGATGGAAAATCAGTCAAACTCTTCTGCTCCAAGACTTCCCAAACTCAAACTTAATGAGTTTGAGATGTGGAGGATTATGATAGAGCAATACTTTCTCATGATAGATTATGCTCTGTGGGATATCATCTTAACTGGTGATTCCTTCAAGCCTTAGCAAAAGACTGAGAAGATTGAAGATAAAGAGGTTGTAACAGTTTCTGTGCCTACAACAACAGATGAAAGAACTCAGAGGAAGAATGATCTCAAGGGCAAAATTTCATTGCTCATTACTCTTCCAAAAGATCAAATAATTGCATTCACAAAGTTCAAAACAACAAAAGAACTTTTTGAAGAGATCTGTTCAGTGTTTGGTGGGAATGATGCTACAAAGAAGACCCAAAAGACATTGTTGAAGCAAAGCTATGAAAACTTTTCTGCTTCAAGCAATGAATCTCTTGACAGCATATTTACCAAACTACATAAACTTGTCACTCAATTGACTGTGTTTGGAATAGAGGTAGAAAGGGAAGACCTCAACTTGAAGTTTCGAAGAAGTTTGCCTGCTGAGTTTCATACTAATGTTACTGTCTGGGAAAACAAACCTGAGATTGAAACTATGAAGCTCAATGACTTATACAATAACTTCAAGCTAATTGAGCAAAGGTTGAAGAAGGCAGGAAAGCTAGGTTCAAGCTCTAGTAGCTTGGCATTGATGTCAACTTCAATTGACAATGATGACAGTGAAACTGACAGTGATGATGAATTTGCCACTACTGGTTCAACTGTTTCCACTGGTAATGCTCTTGTTACCACTGCAGGTTCAAAGAAGAAGGTTGCTGGTATTGGAGATCCTACTTTCTATGCATTCATCTCCACTCAAGTGAATGGCTCTATATTGACTCATGAAGACATAGAGCAAATTGATGATGATGACTTGGAGGAGATGGACATAAAATGGCAGATAGCTCTACTTAGCATGAGAGCTAGGAAGTTTTACAAGAAGACTGGCAAGCTTATACACATCAATGGAAGTGAGACTGCAGGGTTTGATAAGAAGAAAGTGGAGTGCTTCAATTGTCACAAGTTGGGGCATTTTGCTAGGGAATGCAGAAAACCAAGGAAGCAGGATAACAGATCCACTTGGTACAAGCAAAAGAAAGAGCCAACAGTGGAAGAACCAAAGGCAATGTTGGCAATTGATGGTGTGAGCTATGACTGGAGTTTTATGGCTGATGTTGATGAAGAGCAACCTACAGAAGCTGGTTTCATTGCTACAGAACATGCTCTCATGGCTTTCTCTGACTCTGAGGTACAAAATTTTGAAACTTGTTCTAAAACATGTAGGGCATCTAGAGAATGCGAAAGACTTAATGAATTATGTGAGAGTCAAAGAATTGAGTTGTTTGCTGCTAATTATAATGTGTCAAATCTTAGGAGAGGCATATCTGTTTTAGAAAAACAACTATAGCATTATAGGGAAAATGAATCTAAATTTAATGATGATATTATTGTCCTTAAAAGAGAATTAGATCATAAGGTAGCAGTGAATGAGGCATTAAAAGAAGAGGTTGAAAGACTTACCAAGATGAATGAGAATGTTAATTTATCTGTTGACACCTTATTTTATCAATCTAAGTCAATTGAAAAAATTTGGGATGCACAAATAACAGGTAAATCTAAGTCAGGTTTAGGATACAATTCTGTTCCTCCACCACTTAGAGGTGTTCCAGCACCTCCAGGTATAGACTTAGCACATACTGGCTTAGAAGAATTTCAAGAACCTAGTCTTGAATATGGCCCTCCCAAGTTTGTTAAAAGTGAAGTAGAGGTTAAGCAGGATATTGATGTTTTTGAGAGTTCTAGTGACTCATCTATAGTAGATGAGAATGTTAAAAAGAGTGTAGAAATTCCTATCCCACAAGTTGTTAACACTACTACAGAAAAGCCTAGGAAAGAAGTAAACTAACCTAGACAATCTGTAAAATATGTTGAGATGTATAGAAAAAGGTCATCAACTCCTAGGGGTAACCAGAGGAGTTGGAATCATGTAAAATATCAACAACTAGGTAGTGATTTTGTGATGAACAACAAGGCATGTTACATATGTGGTAGTTTTGATCATTTACATGCTAAGTGTGGTTATCATGTTGGGAGAAGGGAAGTTTATGGAAAAAATAGGGTGAACACAAACAAGTCTCAAAGAAAAGCACACCCTAATTCTCACAGCAACATGATCCCAAGAGCAGTACTTTTGAGAAATGGACTTCAAAGTTTTTCCACTGCTAAAACAGTTAACACTGCTTTTACTAAGTCACCTGTTTCAAGTGCAAAACCAAAAACTACTTTTGTTAATTCTGCACAAACAGGAAAAGGAACTTTTTACAACAAAAGGGTTCAACATAACCAACAGTGGGTACCAAAATCTAAACCAGCAGTTACCACTGCTCAGTCAAAAGTTTCCACTGTCAGTGTTAAAAAGGGGAACATGGGAAATGCTGTGTAGGCCTCAGCACGTTGGGAATGGAAACCTAAAGGAATAAACACTTCAACCAATCCCAATGGTGTATCAATGACCTTTGATAGATTTAACTATATTGATACACGAGGCAGATCCAAGTCAATCATGGCTTGGGTCTCCAAAAGAAACTAACTTCTTTCTTTTATGTGCAGAAACATCCAAGGGCAAAAAGATCAGATCAAGGAATTTCAGACAGTGGATGTTCAAGGCACATGACTGGCAATTTGTCTTATCTATCAAATTTTGAATCTTTTGATGGACAGAATGTCAGCTTTGGAGGAGGAGTTAATGGTAAAGTTACTGGTAAAGGTGTCATTAAAACTGGTAACTTGGATTTTGAACCTGAGTACTATGTAAAAGAGCTTAAGTACAATCTTTTTAGTGTGTCACAGATGTGTGACAAGCAAAGCAATATTCTTTTTACTGAAGATATGTGTTATGTCCTTTCTAAGGATTTCAAGATGCCTGATGAGAGTCAGATTCATCTTAAA
>LBNU01007019.1:0-10990 GCA_014162995.1 Artemisia annua
TTGAAAATTAATCATTCACCCCTATCTACCCTTAATAACAAATTTCAAAGTTTTTTTTGAAATGAATAGTGATTTAAGGGTAGTTATGTCATATTAGCTGATGCATTAATCTACCCTTAATATCAATTTTCAAAGTTTATTGAAATGAATAGTGATTTAAGGGTAGATATGTCATATTAGCTGATGCATTAAGTGCTTAGTCAATGTTTTGTTTAATGGGTAGTTTGGTTTTTTTTTAAATGGTTTCAAGTTTCAGCATACAAGGTTTAATATCAATTATCATGTACGTGTGTTATTAAAGGTTGTCAAAATCTAATTCTTATACATTTACTAAAAGTTGATTGATTTAGCAAGCTAAGAAGGGGATCTCTCAAGAACAAAATATGCACAAATTCAGTGGTTGTTTTGCAAAATAAGTTAATATACATTCATTGAAAAGGAAACATCCATTTTTATTGGTACTCTTACTATTGTATACTATTTGAGAATTGAGATCCAGCATGTTACACGTAAATTTGTATTAAGTTACATGTTTTTCTACCAATAAACTACAGAAGACAACAAATTCCATATAAAAAAGGCCAAAATTCCATATAATATTTGCTACAGAAACGTTAAACAAGGAGATGAAAATACGTTGTTTATTTCAATATTTCTTACGGAATACCGTATTTTGGTGATTCAATTTTTTTCCCGCAGCTACAATCTATAGAATATTTGCTACAGAAACAAGTGTGCCATGACCAACTTCTAGCAACAGCCATTGTTAGTTAACTAAGAAATTTTTGAAAGTGAAATTTGTTGAAACATACATTTAGTCATAATCCTATTATAGGATGGCTGGAAACCGTTAAATAAACGTGTATAAACTTTGTATACAGACAATCAAGGTAAGTAGTAGACATAACCAAAGTGATTTTGCAACAACAGTTCCATCATCAAAGTTATATGTAGATTATACGAGTGATCAATACGTTTATACTAATTTCCCGGTGTGTTGGCATTCAATACCTAGTATATGTCAAACATTGAACCTCCACTCCTTTTGAAGAGCGAGAAAATTACTCGTACCTTACATTTTCAAATTTAAGTTCTCTGGTTACCTTTCTAAGCAATCTTTTGCTTTAAATGATTCCATAATTTCATTAGACCATAAAATTCCCCTTCACGTTTTTAATGTAATGAGAAGCTGTGGAGTAAGTTTTGTGTGTGGATACCATTTTAGTTTCATGAAGAAAGAAGGATGTATATGCAAATAATTATAACTCCTTTGGCCGAAAGCTTGAACTAGGGTATATTCTTTGTGTTTAGCAGGCAGCTAGGGAAGAAGCATGGGCTAAGGTTTCAGCCCTTGAATTCGAGATCAATGGTGCCATGCGGGACCTTGACTGTGAAAAACGTAAGCTAAAAGCTGCCAGGGAAAGGATAATGCTGCGGTGAGAACTCTATTTTTCTTAAAAGAAAAGCATGTTGTGTTGCCATAAAAATAGTATGTACAAATTAAATAGTTTTTCCCAGTGTGTGGATTTGATTCTTTAGGTGTCTTTTTGCGGCTGTTAAATTTTATGGTTAACGTGCAGGGAAACACAGCTGCGGTCTTTCTATTCAACAACTGAGGAAATCTCTAGTCTGTTTTCAAAACAGCAGGAACAGTTAAAGTTGATGCAGAGAACACTAGAAGATGAGGAGAATTATGAGAACATTTCAGTTGATGTTAATCCTAATATTGATAATGGCAATCGGATAGATTCTATACATCAAAGTAAAGAAGCAAATGGGTCTCAATGCAGTGGGAGCATGAAAGCAGCAGATTCCAGCACTTCCACCAAGACCCGGGGCGAAAATCAAGTGGAAACATTAAATGAAGAAGCCAGTGTAACTGAGAAGCACGACTGTGATGCCCGAAATCAAGAAACTTGTGAAGAAACACAAGAAGCTGAATTTACAAGTGGTGAGCCTAGTGCTAAGGGTGCTTTTGGATCTGATATAGATGCTGGCCATACTGCACCAATAGGAACTGAACAAATACTAGGAACCGAACAAATAATGGAAACCGAAACCCAGGGACATGACCATAATGTCGACTTGAACAAGTTAGTTGGCGATACAATGGTAATTGATGATGATGATGATGATGATGAGGAAGGGGTTAAAGTCGATAATGGTGAGAATTTGCACCAATCAAAGGACCCTATTGAAGAAGATACAGAAGCTGGAGACCCTATTAGAACAGCTGATCTTTTGGCATCTGAAGTTATTGGTAGCTGGGCCTGCAGTACGGCTCCTTCATGCCATGGAGATAATGAGTCTCTGGGAAGTGGAGGGTTTGATAAGGGCAATCGGGGCACTGCTGGTGGCGGGGGTGGGGTTTTGCACGATTCTGCTTGTATTGCAGCTGAGAGCCAAACTGGTAGTGGAAGGAACCTTGAGCATGAAGCGCTTACTACGATGATAGGGATTGTTGCTCCTGAGATGAAGGGCCAATTTGGTGGTACTATAGAGAGTGATAGTGACAAGGCTGTTGCATCTAACTCAGATACAGAGGATTGCACTGAGGACGAGGATGGTGAATCTGATGCAGAGATCCAGGGTCGTCATAGTCCATCACACAACGATAATAATGTGGTTGAACTAATGGACGAAGATGATGAAGACGGCGACCAGGAAGAAACCCAGCCAGATTCTCCGTAAACGGCATTAGAATGGTTCATCTAAAGGTATGCTTTAATTACAGGCACGACTAAACTACTAGACAAATTGGAATGAGCTAAACTGATTGGTTGAATTAGTAAAAAAACAATAGGGTTTTCTTTATAGTAAAAATAAAATAAAATCTTGAACTAATCAGTTTATCTCGTCATGGAAATGATTGATATATATTGCCTTAGGTCNTGATGATGATGATGATGATGAGGAAGGGGTTAAAGTTGATAATGGTGAGAATTTGCACCAATCAAAGGACCCTATTGAAGAAGATACAGAAGCTGGAGACCCTATTAGAACAGCTGATCTTTTGGCATCTGAAGTTATTGGTAGCTGGGCCTGCAGTACGGCTCCTTCATGCCATGGAGATAATGAGTCTCTGGGAAGTGGAGGGTTTGATAAGGGCAATCGGGGCACTGCTGGTGGCGGGGGTGGGGTTTTGCACGATTCTGCTTGTATTGCAGCTGAGAGCCAAACTGGTAGTGGAAGGAACCTTGAGCATGAAGCGCTTACTACGATGATAGGGATTGTTGCTCCTGAGATGAAGGGCCAATTTGGTGGTACTATAGAGAGTGATAGTGACAAGGCTGTTGCATCTAACTCAGATACAGAGGATTGCACTGAGGACGAGGATGGTGAATCTGATGCAGAGATCCAGGGTCGTCATAGTCCATCACACAACGATAATAATGTGGTTGAACTAATGGACGAAGATGATGAAGACGGCGACCAGGAAGAAACCCAGCCAGATTCTCCGTAAACGGCATTAGAATGGTTCATCTAAAGGTATGCTTTAATTACAGGCACGACTAAACTACTAGACAAATTGGAATGAGCTAAACTGATTGGTTGAATTAGTAAAAAAACAATAGGGTTTTCTTTATAGTAAAAATAAAATAAAATCTTGAACTAATCAGTTTATCTCGTCATGGAAATGATTGATATATATTGCCTTAGGTCCATCTGTTCACCAAAATAGTAGGAATTTATTTCAGTCAAATTGCATGTAAATAGAACGTATTACCAGGCACTTTCTATTTTGAGTAGGCTAATTTTGAAAGCACCTAGGTTATTAGTTAAAAGCAATGATTAATAGTCTGGGGGTATATACCAGTCGGCTTAATACACTTTAACTTTATAACAGACCTTTAGGCATTGAACTGAGAGTATGTTCCATATCCATACAAAAGAAATTGGCTGAATGTACAAGCCTTATATGTGCTTTTGCCCCTATTATTTTTTCTAGAGTAAACTGCATAAATGGTCCCTGTGGTTTGTTAACTGTTACGGATTCAGTCCATTTTTCCTTATATTTGCTTTATAAAAGAAAATAGAATGACAAAAATACCCTTTTAAACTAAGTCAAGCTAACGGAGTTTGGCAAAATGGATTGGATCCGTAACAGGTCAAAACCACAGTGACTAGATCCGCGACGAAATGAGAAAATGGACTGAATCCGTAATAGTAATTAACAAACCGCAGGGACCATTTATGCAATTACTCTTTTTCTAAAATAATGTATACCCTACCATCAAACTACACCAAGCTGATTAGTGTGTCTTTGTTCGGTTTGAAGGCTTTAATGGTTCGGTTGGGTTTTAGTGTTGGATCTATGAATAACGTTTAGTTTATGATACTACCTGAAACCAAACCGACTGAACCCCGTGTCTCAAAATGCTGGAGGGCTAATATTTGTGGTGTAATGTAACAGCCGGATAAATCATCAGAAGGCAGCAAGGGAAGAGGAGCTCAGGAGGCACATGGTGCTTTTAGAAGTTTTAACCTTGTAAAAATAGAGATTTTGTTTCTTTTCCTTTTATAGTCTTGTGATTTGTGACTAATTATTCTTTGTAATTGGTATTCTTGTTAATAAGAAAAGCTAGGGAAGTTCAGTTTTAGGGATATTAAATCCATTTTGCTCGATCACAAATGAAAGGTAAGTGATGCGTAAGCACGTAGATTGTGGTTAATTTGGACATTGGCGAAAATGTCTTTTCGGTACTTGATTGTGGTTAACCTGTAACGAATAGTCTTGGGTAATTTGATTTATTATTTTTTATTTTTTTTAATGGACACTGGTTTGTGGCAATGAACGGTGATTGTCGGTGTTGGCTCACTTTTTCTGTTGGCTGGCTTTTTCCGAAGCTTGTGAATTTGTGATGTAAACGGAGGGAAGATATAGTGTATGAGGGGAAAAAAGAGATGTGTCACAGCAACTTTATTAGGTGAGAAATAAGGCCCTGTCACGGGAAGTAATTGTATGATTAGTGTAGGTTGTTTGGTTTGAGAAAGGATGTTAGATTATATTAAACTAGTTATAATACCCGCGCACGCGCGGGGTTTTTTCTTATTTTTCGAATAATGTATTTTGATCAGTTGTAATTTAAATTCTAACATAAATCGGTTAATTTCATGTTTAAAACGTATTTGCTATAATGGGTCATTAAGATACGTTGTATTATTTGCATGTGGATTTTACCTTTCTCGATCTCCATAAGCTTTGCTACTTTAGTTCATGACCTGAACCCACTCTATTCTTAAGTTTGTTCATAACAAATTAACATCTACAAAATTTGTCAACTCAATCAAACAATGGCAACAATTAATTCATGTCATACTTGTTTTGATACTGAATTTGATTTTAACAAAGGCAACCCAAGTTTACCTTCCCTGGCCCTTTGTTTTATGAGGTTCTACCATGCCCAAAGCATAAAGCTAAACCGCATTGAGTTGTTGAATGTAAATCTACACACCATATAAAAAAAAAATGAGATAATGCCAATTTTTTATGAACACAGATAATGCCAATTCAAACCAATGCTAATATGCCTAATCTCTGCTAAATAATCATTACCTATAGTAACTATAACCAATATCACATCTTTCAAATATCAAACAAAAATCTAATTCCTACAAACCAAAAAGGTCTAATATTTAATAAATAGGCATTTAAAACAGAGCTTAACAAATCAAACTACAAATATTATCAAAATCATAACTTTTTTCACACGGGCCATCTTAAAAATTGCAATAAATTGCAACTGAATAATCAATGGCACATACAATGACAGTCTATATAATCAACATTTGCCATAATACTTGCAAGAACAGCTATGAGTTATGTTATTCCCAAAAGAGCAAAGAGATAGGCGGATGAGGATGGTTCAACTTAGGACTGGTGAATGAAGTTGGTTTTCCTTCTTTTTCTATCCACTGTATTCAATAACCATTTAAAATACGCATAAACACATTTTACATCAACATTTGAATTCGTTGTACTGCAAATTCTAGAAAAGAGTTTCTAAAGGTAACCTTCAGACTTTGAATTATTGCTATGATCGCTTTTAATTCGCCTAGACCACATGTGGAGGGGTTACCTACTACACCAGCAACCCAACTTTGGTGATAACTTAATCGACAGTGAATATGCATATCAAGCTGTTTTAAAGCATAACAAAAAAAAACTAAGAAACAATAAAACTAAGATTCCAGGCAGCCCCTATCTCATATCAAACTACATACATGGATTTAACACATGTAAAAATACACACCTCCAATTTGGATGAACTTTTAGCCACAACCATCAATAATTTTTCGAATAAATGCAAAATAAAAAACCAATATACAAACCAAATTCAAAATTATTCATTAACTGCGAAAAACTAAAATTAAGAAAATAGAATTAGCATATAATTCAATCAGTTAACTACAAAAAAGGAAAAAAAAATAATTAGCAAATCGAATTAGGGTTTCTATTGATTATATCCCAATCCTTACATTGTGAACTGAAGAAGTAGATTTGTTACATGGAAAGAAAAATAGTGCCATGATTGTTGAATTGAATTATCACAGAACACACAATCGAATGAGGACGCTGGGCTATCAAGAATGGAGTGTGAGGTTTTGTGTTTGGTATGTAGATTCCCTGTGCCTCCGTTTCTTTTTTCTTTTTTTACAGTTTGGTCCATGATTACGAACTAATTGCCTGGAAGTACGTGTGTATTTTTTTGTTTTTTCTTTTAGTTATACTTGAAATCCGAATTTTTCAATTTTTGACCAAATCAGGAAATAATTAGTTTTAATTTTTTTTCAAAATTTAGGAGAAAAAATAAAATTAAAAAAATTATTACTTAATAAGGTATGATTTGATTAAAAAGTCCCCACTAGGGGTTTTGTTTTATTAGGAAAAAAGATAACCCGTTTGGTTTTAATATAAATTAAGTGAAGAAATTCAAATTATATAGAAAGTCAAGATTGAAAGTTTGAATTACGTTGTAATTTAAAATTTTATAATTTAAAGCATTAATATTTATAAATTATTATTATTATTATTATTATTATTATTATTATTATTATTATTATTATTATTATTATTATTATTATTATTATTATTATTATTATTATTATTATTATTATTATTATTATTATAAATCACTTTATTAGAAAGTAGAAGCTCAAAAAATTAACAAAAATTTTATTAAAGATATTAACATCAGCACGTGCCCCGTTGTCTTAAGCCATGTGAAACTTCTAAATCCGATTCAGCAAGCTGACCGCATCCTCGTCTAATTCCTCCAAGGAATAATGATAATTTACTTTATAGTTAAAAAAATAATGACGACAATTTTTTTTATACGTAAGATTTATAATTATTAAAATTTGAAAATATTATTTTTTTCAGTGTTGATTTTATTTACTATTAAGTATTATATTATTATAATTTAATAATTATTTATTTTTCTAATCAAATTTAACTCTTCTGTTACTGTTATTGTTATTCTTCTTCTTACTATTATTAATTATTTTTATTTTATGATTAAATAATTTAAAAATAACGATGATAATTTTTTTAAACTTTAAATTTATTATTATTTAAATTTAGATAAAATATTAATCGTTTTTTCTTTATTAATTTTATTACTATTAAATTTAAATATTTTATTATTATATTCATAATTATTTAATTTTATCAAACTCTATTATTATTATTATTATTATTATTATTATTATTATTATTATTATTATTATTATTATTATTATTATTATTATTATTACTATTACTATTACTATTACTATGTATTCACATTACAACCGATTCAAATAAGATTACATATTCTTTTGTCACATTATAATTCATTCAGATTAAATTATAATTCACTCGAAAACATTATGTGAATCAAATGCCCCATGAGAGTAATAGACTGAAGTTTTTGGAATAGCAAAACTTATTTTTTGCTTATTTGTTTACTTCAAATGTAATAGATAGTTCTTAAGAAGCAAGTTAATACATGGGTACATGTATCTTATGCTAAATGTGTTTATATTGAGGTGTGGATAAATTGTATGCTCGTTTTTCTCATTAATGATTGATAAGAACTATGTAGAAAGATATAATATTTCGTGGTTAGTTAACATTTACTTGATACACATTTAGGGCATGCTTGGTTAGAGGTATAAGGGGGTAAGGAAAGGGAAAGGAAATCATTAATGAGGCTTGGTATACTATAATGCAATGGAGCATTCCTTTAAACAAGGTAATGAGCCATTACCCTACAAAATGGAGGTTATGGTATTCATTACCCTACAAATTGTAGATTTGTGATTTATGTGTTGTTTGTATCAAGCAACATTAATGACATAAAGGAATAATTCCTCTTTGCCTTTTTCATTATCGTTATTGACTTTGAACCAGGCATGCCCAATTAAAGAGAATTTGGGGTTTGAGCTCTAAGAGTTGAGAATGACAAGTGTCAACTATCTCTCGAGCAAACAAGAATGACATATGTCGTTACGTCATTGATCTTTACCATGCGAATATGATCGTGCATGCACCTTGTTTGTGTGTCCACCATATTCTTGTCATATTATCTTTCACACTTATTAATGTAACCAATTTTTACATATTATTAAGTGTTAATAAGCTAATAAATTTTACACACTTTTAAAAAGTGTGAAAATAAAGTGTATAGATCAACTACTCCCTCCGTCCCAAAATAAGTGTCCAGTTTGACTTTTCAGAGTCAAACTGGTTCAACTTTAACCTTAAATATTTTTTGTGGTATTATATAATACTTGTGAAAAATTATACCAATGAAAAATACATTTAAAACTCAATCCATTCATATATTTTGCATCAAGTATTATATAACGGCCGAAAAAATAGACAAGGTCAAAGTTGAACTAGTTTGACTCTGAAAAGTCAAACTGGACATTTATTTTGGGACGGAGGGAGTATTTTTTTGTAAATGTATTCTGAAACTAATAACATTATACTCTAACATCAATATTTGGCCCACATACTATTCACAAACAAAAAAAATCAGCTATCTTCAAAATGAAAGCTTTATCTAAACATAACTTCAGGTTTATATCAATCTATAAATAAAACAATGTTTCTCTAAAATAAACTGTGTTTAAAATGAAGCAAAAGTGACATATTTGTTATTTTTGTTTAAGAAGAATACAAAATAGAAATCAATCCATCACCCCTTTAATATCGCTCAAAAGTGTCCCAAGTACAAAAATTGTCCAAAATTTTGGATTTCCCACCGCTAACCTGGTCCCCACCACACACCTATCACCCCTTTCTTTCAAACTCCAATTCATCTACAAAATTAATTAAATTTTGAAGGTTAAGTTAAACCACGGAACCACCTACACATATATAAATGGCTTCGTATAGAAACAGTAGAGTAACTGGTTCTTTTTCTTCTTCAACGAATGTTAGAGCTTCTTTATCCAAGCCTAATAAGCAGATTATTTCTAATTCTAATGTCCGTCGTAGTAATCATTCCGGTTAGTACTTTTTTCATTTTATATTTCTTGTCATTATTTTTTGTTTTTCTGAATCATCGATGATATCTAATGTGTGTCTGTCACTGTTACTATTCTAACTTAGTTTTAAAAAATAAATACGAGTAGGTATTTATAATAAAAAATAAATGTGAATAGCAAGAGAGAATGTGACTGTGACAAATGTCAAGTGATGTCAAGTTAGATTTAGTTGTATTAGTGTAGGAGATTAATGATTAAGTGATCCAAGTTTTATTGTTAGTAACACTCCAGGGCTTCGGTAGAACCATAGCCCATAGGTAATGGGAAGGCTTTGATAGGGTAGGAGGGGTACTATGATATTGGTGGATTTCGGGATGCTTTTCGAGCTTTAAGTGACATATATGTTTGTTTATAGATAATTATATATCATCTATATTTTAAGGGCTTATATATAAATACACTAAGGGGGTGTTTGTTTCGGCTTATATAGCCGGCTTATGGCTTATTTGGTTTTGGGCTTATGTTTCATAAGCTCACTTATTGTGGCTTATTTTTAAACTTTTCGGCTCATATTAGTTTATTACGTCATAATGAACATATATAAGCTGAGAAGTTTCAAAATAAGCCACAAAAAATGAGCTTATCAAACATAAGCTCAAAATCAAATAAGCCATAAGCCCGCTATATAAGCCGAAACAAACACCCCATAAGTTTAAATACTCTTATAAATCTATCGAGCTTTTCGAGCCGAGCTCAAGCTGAACTATAACCTTATCTTATATTTCAATTGTAGTTGGTTTAAAAAACACACAACAAATACATCGAGCTTTTCGATCCAAGCTTGGCTCGAGCTTCCCTCGTGAAGGCTCGCTGAGCTCGAGCCAAACATAATTTGTCGAGTCAAGCCCAGCTAAAGTTCGACTCGATTCAACTCTTTTACACCCCTCGTGTTTAAAAGTGATTAGATATGTACAATATTGTAGCTGTACTCTTATCCCAGCTCTTTCAAAATTTTGAAGTTGGTTAATTGTTGAATGCCATGCCAGTACCCCTGCACCTGTTTCTTAGCTTTGAAGATAGATCGTACAATTGGATCATGTTTCTCGGTTTAGATACCGTAATTGCTGTTCTTAGGTTGTAATTGAGACATTGTATCTTATTTTTGGTAACAAATTTGAATATATTGTTCTGCAAGACATTGTGGCAATATCGACACACAGTTGAATACTTATATTAAGATATTTCAAGGTCTTAATAAGAGCAACAGCAATTAAAAAACCACCAAATGTCGGGGGAAAAAGCAACTAAGAATGCTAAGAATTAGATGGTAAAAAGAAAATAAATGGAGAACAAACAGATAACAAAAGAGATGTATTTCATTGGATCGAACGTGGACTGAAACGGACTCTGTGGATGTATCATCATGGCAGATAGAAACGACTAAGCTGAATCAGAAATGGATATACACGAGAGAATTATGTACCCTCAATCCCTCACAATGCCAAAATGCAGA
>LBNU01007021.1:7902-26221 GCA_014162995.1 Artemisia annua
CCGTCACTGGGATTAAACGGGGACCCGGGAAAATTCTATACTCTCCTTGGTGCATGAGCGCTTAGGATTTGTTGACTTTGGCTATAGTTGACCAATTCCCTGGTTGGGACCTTTTGTTGACCATTTCTGGCATCATGTCTGAGGGCCCTTTTCACAAGCCAATCCAAGCCTCAAATTTTGGCTTCCGGCTTTGAATTGGTCTTAGGTAGCCCATCACCCATTTAATTCTAATCAGCTTAGCTTTTAACCTTTCTATGCTGCTAGCCTCTTTTTTTCCATTATCGCCACACCCTGCAATCAGGTGCACAAGCAATTCTCAAGCTTTTGTGAGCTTCTCCTCTGGACCCAGAATGGTTTTCTCTATAAGCTCCCACCCCACCCACTGGCTAACACATTTCAATCCATAGTTTGGAGCCTTAAGCTCTTGTGGCCCCACCTAGATACAAGCCCCAAAAGTTGTCAATTCTATCTCAGATTTAAGTGACAAAGTGCCTTATTTGAGATGTGCTTATTCATGTGCTAATTTGAGTGACTTTGTAAATAGTGCAAGCTAACTTGTTCATCATACTTAAGCCCTTGTGGCCCACTTAAACTCATTAGCTAATCTATCACCTTATCCAAAAGAAATAAACTTCGGAGCTAATAAGCCTGTCTGACTTATGAGCATTTCCAAAAAGTTATTTCACAAACAGTTGCTTATTTTTTGGTTATGAAGAATATGTTTGTAAAAAGAAAATCACCAAAAATTCATCATTTAATAAGTGATAGTTCTATTAATATAAATTTAATTTTATATTGTTAAATAATAATAGTTTTATATTTTCTTAAATCATGACTTAAAATATATTTAAAATATTTAAAAGAATTCTACTGTAATCTAGTATTATTAATTTAAACTTATTTAATTAGTAATTAGATAATTAATTAAATAATTAATAAAAGTCTAAAAAAATATTTTTCTTTTTCTTAAAAATTCTGTTTATCATTTAGATGTAAAAATATGTTTTCATATCTAGGTGTTTGTGATTCTTATTTCACTTTTATTTCTACGTAGAACCTTTAATTAAACGTAAACGTACATTTTAATTTTAAACGTTTCCAGATTCTAGTAATCGTTGTAGTTTGTTACATTTCATTCATAATCTCGTAGTTAATTCAATTCACTCTCGTCCAATCCATCGTATTCCTAATCACTTATCCATATCTTTTCGTATACAATTACACTCTCGGATTTAAACGACCCGGGAATCCTATACTCTCCTTGGTGCATTGTGCCTTTATAGTGACTTTAGTTGACCAATTCTTTGTGACTTGTGGACTGTTTCAGACTCAATCAGTTTTGTGATATTCATGGTTATAAGGCATTTTAGAGTATACACTTGAGACCAAGCACATATGAGGAGAAATCTGCATAGGTGGAGTTCTAAAAATCACCTAAGTGTTGCAGTACCAATCCAAATGGTTATTTGATAAGGATCTTGACCCAATCTAGAATTATGTACCAGTTTCTGCAGGTACAAACACTAATGATTTTGCAAGGTCAGAAGAATATGTTGATACAGATGGATCAAGTGTGGAAAATGAGGCAAATCAAGATCATATCTTTATGCCTATTTGGACTAATGATTCTACTACAAAGAATAGTAATCCACAGCCCTCTAATATTGTCAGAGATGAAGGTAATGTTGCTGATAAGGATGCACATGATGTGGATGCTCAGAACAAGGACATTCCTGAAAGCAGTACAAACAGGGTTGGTACTGATGATGCAAATGTTAGTACTTTTGGACCAAATGTGAATTCTCAAGGTTCACCAGCTACCCCAATTGCATAAGATGATCCTTTTGATATCTTTGGAGGAGGTCTGCATAATATGCCTGTCACATATGAAGTTCCTCCAACTGCTCCTTTCAGAATCAACAAAGATCACCATATTAAAAATATAATTGGTGAAGTTCACTCAACTGTGAAAACAAGGAGGCAGTTACAGGAACCAGATCATCATGGTTTTATAAGTGAAGTATATGAATCCAAAGATCACGAAGAAAAGAATGAGTGTTTGTTCTTTTGTTTTCTGTCACAAGTTGAACCAAAGAATGTTCTCAAAGCCTTAGAAGACTCAAGCTGGGTAGAGGCAATGCAAGAAGAATTGCTTCAATTCAAGATTCAGAAAGTTTGGGTACTTGTTGATGCTCCTAAAGGCAAGAGGATTATTGGTACAAAATGGGTGTTCAGAAACAAGAAGGATAAAAGAGGGATTGTAATAAGAAACAAGGCAAGGCTTGTTGCATAAGGTTACACTCAAGAAGAAGGTATTGACTATGAAGAGGTTTTTGCACCAGTAGCAAGGATTGAGGCAATAAGGTTTTTTCTAGCTTATGCTTCTTTCATGGGCTTCATTGTTTATCAAATGGATGTGAAGAGTGCCTTTCTTTATGGGCAAATAGAAGAGGAGGTGTATGTTTCTCAACCTCCAGGCTTCTCTGATCCAGATCATCCTGACAAGGTATACAAGGTGGTGAAAGCTCTATATGGCTTGCATCAAGCTCCAAGAGCTTGGTATGGTAAACTGGCTACTTATCTTCTAGAGAATGGGTTTCATAGAGGCAAGATTGATCAAACTCTATTTATCAAGAAGGACAAGAATGATATTCTATTTGTTCAAGTTTATGTAGATGATATCATTTTTGGGTCTACTAAAAGAGCAATGTGCAGAGATTTTGAGAAACTCATGAAAGTTGAATTCAAAATGAGTTCCATGGGAGAACTTACTTTCTTTTTGGGATTGCAAGTGTAGTAGAGACCTGATGGAATTTTTATTAGTCAAGACAAGTATGTGGCTAACATTTTAAGAAAATTCCAACTTGGAGATACTAAGACAGTAAGTACACCTGCAGACAAAGACACAACATCACAATTAAAGGATCATAGCGGTGAAACTGTGGATGTTCACACTTATAGGTCCATGATTGGGTCCTTGATGTATCTCACTTCATCAAGACCAGATATCATGTTTGCAATTTGTGCTTCTGCTAGATTTCAAGTCACTCCAAAGATCTCTCACTTAACTGCCGTGAAGAGAATCTTCAGATACCTTAAAGGTCAACCCAATTTGGGGTTATGGTATCCTAAGGAGTCCCCAATGGAATTGGTAGCATATTCAGACAGTGATTATGCTGGAGCATGTTTGGACAGAAATTCCACTACAGGAGGATGTCAATTTCTTGGATGCAGATTGATATCCTAGCAGTGTAAAAAGCAAACAATGGTGGCTACTTAAACAACTGAAGCAAAGTATGTGGCTACTGCTAGTTGTTGTGCTCAAGTTTTGTGGCTTCAAAATAAGCTACTTGATTATGGGTACAATTTTATGAACACCATTATATATATTGATAATAGCAATACTATGTGTATCATTAAAAATCCAGTTCAACATTCCAAAACAAAACACATAGAGATTAGACATCACTTTATAAGAGATTCCAATGAGAAAAGGTAATCCAGGTTGTCAAAGTTCATACTGATGACAACTATGCTGACCTCTTAACTAAAGGTTTTGATGTAGGGAGGTTTCAATACTTGGTTGCAGGTATTGGAATGCTCAATCCATAAAATATTGATTTCTAAGTGTTATTTTTAGAAGAACTTGGATTTGTACTCCTTGTATTATCTGTTAAATGCTTTTTAGAGTTTTTACTGATAGTTAGTTTTTGGTACTGCTTATGTTCCCATGTTAGTCACTTCTCAACATTGTCAAAAAGAAAATAGTTTATCTTGTATTTTCTTGGTTTTTGGGAACTATGATATGGTTTGGGAGTTTGTTAACTGTGGTTGCTGACACACAACAAATGGTTATTGGTTCACCATGTCTAATCCACATAAGAACCAACTAGTCCCGAGTAAACGGCTACTGGTAAAGACCTCTCAAATCCGTTCATGGTTGATAGTTTACCAAAAACTATATGGTTATCAGCTCACCATATTCAATGATGAAGAGTTGGCTAGTCCAAAGCAAACGGCTCTTGGTAAAGACATGACAAATCCGTTGATAGATGGTAGTTTGCTCAAAACTATGCATGAGCAGTTATATTCTTCTACTGATCTTTGAAAAAGTTTGTACTTATGGGTCATAGTTTGTACTGATAATGCATACTTGCTTTAGCTGTTGAAACTAATGACTCCTAACCATGTTTTTGCATGCGGAATTGGGAAAATATTTTGTTTCCATACTTTTAGGGTTGCTTTCTTAAGAGTTTATGTTGTTTCAAAATTTTATCTTTTCCAAAGATAGCTACTTTCTTAAGATAATTCTTAACTTGTGCAACAATTTACAAACCCTACTAGTATAAATCTACCATCACAATTGGTTTTTCAACATCATTCGATCTCTTTCTCTCATAACCAATTGTTCATTCACTATGGTTCACTTAGTTTATGGAGACTCAGGAGTAAAATCTAGTTTTCCTAGGGATGAAAATCAGTCTATGTCTAATGATGCACCTCTCACAGCAGGTCACACAGCTGGAAGTGTTAAGGACAGTTTGCAACTTAATGATTTGATAGCTCTTTGTACCTCATTGTCTTCAAAAGTTTCAAACTTGGAAGTTGTTCTCAAGAAAACAAAGCTCTTTTGTGTAGACCTGTATGATCAAGTCCAACAGTTGCAGGTCAAGCAGAACATTCATGTTCTTTCTTCTACTTCCTCGGAGTATGATGATTCATCACTTGCTATGAGGAATTCCTTCAAACAGGGGAGGAAAATAGAGTCAAAGCTTTAGTGGAGGCAAAAGAAATTTTTGGTTGAAGATTCTGTTTCTGATGATGAAGAAAGTACTACTTGTTTTCATAAAGGTACTGACGGTGATAAAGTAAAGAAAAGAAAAGAGAAAGAGATGGACTTAAAGATTATTGATACAGCTAATGATCAGTTAGAAAAGAAGTTAAAGTCAAAAGATGTGTATATCAACTTTTTCCAGCAAGAATTGAAGAATGGAAAATCATTAGAGATAAGTGTGGTAAAATATGGAAGATAATCAAAGCTGATGGAAAATCTGAATATTACAAGAACATGGAAACAATGGTTAAATCTTGTGATAGAGAAGATTTGGATACTTTATGGAAGCTGGTTCAATTGAAACTCAAGATTGCAAAGAAAGTTGATGTGAAAGAGCAAGAACTTTAGGTGGAACTGCAAAGATTATATGAACCAGATCCTACAGATGTATACTGGAACTTTCCAAGTCAAGATTATACTATCTCATGGAAATTCTATGACTCAAGCAATGTTCATCATTTGTCAACTCAAGGTGGAGTTGATTTATTCATGTTTACTGAGAAGGAATATCCATTATGTACTGAAGTGCTTAATGGAATGTTGTTTTCAAAGCTTCAATGTGAAGAACAAACTGAAGCTGTTCAAAATCTCATCTTAAGCATTGGTGTTCAATTGCTAACTAGAATATGTGAAGAGCTTGACAGTGAATGTCAAGCAAAACGAAGAAAAAGGTGTTAAGTGTTTGAAAGAATTCCCCATATTCTTAATGGATGAAGTATAATTGAAGAAACTTGTGAATTTGCAGATGAATCACAAGTTTAGGGGAGGATTGTTAGGAATTATACTTAACAGTTGGAATTGTCTCTGTCAAAAGAAGGTACTGATAGCAGATTACACTACCAGTACTAACTATGTTAGTACTGCTCCATCAGAATGTTAGTACTGCTTATGAGATTATGATAAAGAATGAAGACACGTTCAAGATAATTATAGAATAGATTGCATGTATATCTTATAAGTTTAGAATGATATGTATACTATTCTAGTAATAGTTATCTTGTACAGGACTCCTTGTGTCCTATAAAAGGAGGTCCTAGGTTTAGGGTTTCATATAGATAAGATACATAACTCACAAATCTTCAAGGTTGTAACCCTAGTGATAAGCAAAAGATCACTCGTATTATTTTTAATAATATTGAAGCTATTTGGTTGTTTATTCACTGTGTTCATACTCATATACATTCATACATCACTTACACTAATATCTTCTAAGTGTTAGCTAGTAAATTCCGCTTGCTAGTTAGCATTAACTCAAAGTATCACCCAACACGAGTGTGTTGTAGATCCTCACACCTTTTCTTGTACTTCTCCATTACCTAAGGACTTCTAATTTATCCTATTTGGAATGTCCATGGGTAGGTACTTTCGGCTCTGCTGGACCATGGGATTATACATATCCTTAACCACCTTATATCTTCTTTCGAACATCATTGCCATAAAATCATTTGAAAAATCAATTGAAGTGTACTTATGAAAATATTTTGATAACACTTTGAAAGTTTTTATTTTTCCAGAAATACTCCCTTACACATGTGCACATATATTATGAAGTGTTTCTACACATAATATATGTGCACATGAAGAGAAGAGTTCGCACTTTTGAGATGATTTTCAATCAAACCTTGGTTTATTACCAATTAGAGCCATTTTAAGATAAAGTTGATCACATTTTTAATCACATTTTCTCCCCCTCAAAAATAACATTTTCATAGTATTTTTTATACCAATTGATTAAAATCATTGTTTTTGGAAAGCTAATAGCGAGAAAAGCGAATTTGCATGAACTTCTTGGAACATTTTGTTCTTGAAATAGTCCCCCTCAAACTAGCATACGTTTTGAGAATATTAAACATTTCAACAGTTAGTGGGAAAGAGTCTTCTTGAGCAAATTATTGAAAGGTTTTGAAAATTCAGTTTGAAAAATTCTTGAATAAAATTTGCTTCGAGGTTTATAAAACCATTTATAGATACACCATTTGTAGATATATCACTTGTAACTATGAAAATTCGGTACAATATAACAAAGATTTCTCTATGTTTCTGATAGGATTGTCATACTGATGCGTACAATACGGTCTTTTTAAGATAATCATATTAACATATACTTTATTTGGCGTAAGACTTTCCTTTCTTTAGGGTCCGAGGTGTGCACTGATGTGTACACAAGTCATAGAAAATGTTTTAGAGACGACATGTTTTGAAAATATTTTTTGGATAACTCTCGCTCAAGCATATTTGCATCACATTTCTAGAGACGCAAATAATATTGATTATACTAGAGACATGTGGTAGAAGAATTTTTTTGAATTTTATAATTTTGTATTTGGTTTTGTGGTTTTTGAAATTTTATATTTTAAAAATATTTACAGCGAAGCTTTGTTTTGAAATATTAGTTTGGACAAGACAGTTTAACTCTTCGGGAGTTAGGCTTCGCATTTAATTTCTATTGACGAAAGACTCCAACCTTTCCTTCGAAATGGCTTCGTAAACAGCCAATTGGTAATCTATCTTTACGAAGTATAGTGATATGTCGTTTATAGTTTATTTATTTTATCAAGTTTTAATTTTATATTTTTCAGAACTAACTTATAGACATACACTAACGGGGAGTGTAACCGATCAATTTATATTTTAGCACCAAATTAATTTTTATGGCATTTACAAGTGATACTTTAGTTTTAACAAAGTGCCTCATAGATAGGATTTATATAGCAAAAAAAAATAATAATAAAAAAAATAAAAAATAAATAAAAAACGCAAATTTTACCCAAAAAATGTGAGGTTCACCTTTAATTATTTAGGAAGCATTCACCTTTAATGCTTGAGAGTGTACTAGTAGTATATAGATTCTGTGGAAAACTAGAAGGGGGGTTGAATAGTTTACCGGTTTTTAAATTTAATTCCTTTTGAAATCTTTACGTGTAATCAACAATCGATACTAACAATTAATAAGTAATATGCAAGTAAAGAGTAAGAAACAATCAAACCACAACACGAATGTTTATCGTGGTTCGGCTACAAGGGCTCTTTTTCCTTGCCCTACTCCACGCCCCGAGTATCCAACTCGAGAGTTACTCTTACTAGTCAACAAGCTCGTTTCACCGGTGGAGAAACCTTACACGTCGCTTACACACGATTAGCGACACAAAGCTAAATGTCGAGTTCTTTTACAAGGGCACAACCACTCCCGTCACACTATGTATTTTGAAGACTAAAATACTAACCGATCACTAATGAATAGATACAATCAATGAAAGTATGAACAACACAAGTTCACACACTATTTATACAAATAAGTATTCCAACTTTGCGTTGATGCTTGTATGTCTTTGATATGAGTTTGTGATCTTCTTGCTACAAAAGAATCTCACCAAAATGAAAGATGAATATGTTAGATATAAGTAATGAGAGTATGTATGATAATGTATGATTGTAAGTGATGAAGAAACAACTTGGAATGGCATGCTATTTATAGGAAAACAACCTCAGTAGGCCACGGATTGGACGGAACCAAATGCTTGGCTCCGTCTGTGTTAGAGTTTGGTTCCGCCAGACTCTGACACACAGTCCTCCAATATTTGTTTCAAATCTTCCAAAGATATTGCCATATCTTTCCTAGATACATTGAGTAACAATCTAAACAATATCTTCACCATATCTTCCAAGGATCATACAATCTTCCAAGGATCATGATGCTACACATGATGTAATAAACTTTCTATTTATGTTTTAAACTAATGAAAAATACAAGTGTTAACTAAGAAATGCTTGACTTGTGTAATAATGGTCTTGTGACATTATGTATAAAAGATTTTAACTATATTTATACTTTGTTGCTAAAGTGAACTTTATATTTTGTCGTTAACAAAATATGGCAAAGATCGTAAAATATATATAACGTTTTTTGGACGATATTTGTATTAACAATCTCCCCCTTTTTGTTGATGAAAAAACATAATTTTATATTTTAGCAACTAAGAAAAATAAAGTATAAATCTTTTTAAGCATTTGTAGTCAACTAGTTTTATGCAACATTTTAGTATCTTTTTAGTGACAAGTTTTGAGATACAAAAATTTGATACAAGTTATTGAAAAATGAGTATAAGCCTTTTAACCAATTTTAGTAGACATGTAAAGTATTGGTCTTTTTCATTGTGTAACAATAACTATTTATTACTAGTTGCTAGAGATATTATTTTCTCCCCCTTTTTGTCGAAACAAAAAGAAGATAAGCGAATGCGGAATGTGATGTAGCCCAAGCTATTAGAAGCTCCCCCTTATACAATACTCCCCCTTATAGGGGTCCCAAGTAATGCATGGATTTTGAGTTTCTACAAGAAAAAAGAGTTAGTAGGAAATATAGGCAAAAGACAAGAAACAAATCACACTATATAAAGACAATGCACCACATAAAAAGATCAATATCATTCAAGTAAAATTTATTTTGACCTTAACCAAAATAATGGGACAAGAAGTAGATAGATTCTTCTTAACACAAATAAAAAGAGAAGAAAAACAACATTAATGAAGAGAGGTCCTATGAAGTTCTAGATTGTGAAATCTTAGACTAGGAAGTTAGACACCAAGCTTGTTCCTATGGTTGTGGCGGGTGAGTGATGGTGTTCAAGCGCTCTAGGATGTAGTTGAGAATGAACCTCATTTCATTTTGAAGTTCACGAATATCCTTTTGGCACCGTTCACTTATGTGAGCGGTTCTTTCACACATGCCACAATCATGGTGGGGAAAGTTTGGTGGAAGAGGAAATTCATTTGTTGGTGGTGGTGGATTGTTTGATTGAGTCTCATGNTGTAAAAATAACCATTTATTACAAGTTGCTAGAGATATTATTTTCTCCCCCTTTTTGTCGAAACAAAAAGAAGAGAAGCGAATGCGGAACGTGATATAGCCCGAGCTATTAGAAGCTCCCCCTTGGACAATACTCCCCTTTATTGGGGTGCCAAGTAATGCATGGATTTTGAGTTACTACAAGACAAAAGAGTTAGTGGGAAATATAGGCAAAAGACAAGATACAAATCACACTATATAAAGACAATGCACCACATAAAGAAGATCAATATCATTCAAGTAAAATTTATTTTGACCTTAGCCAAAATAATGGGACAAGAAGTAGATAGATTCTTCTTAACACAAATAAAAAGAGAAGAAAAACAACATTAATGAAGAGAGGTCCTATGAAGTTCTAGATTGTGAAATCTTAGACTAGGAAGTTAGACACCAAGCTTGTTCCTATGGTTGTGGCGGGTGAGTGATGGTGTTCAAGCGCTCTAGGATGTAGTTGAGAATGAACCTCATTTCATTTTGAAGTTCACGGATATCCTTTTTGGCACCGTTCACTTATGTGAGCGGTTCTTTCACACATGCCACAATCATGGCGAAGAAAGTTTGGTGGAAGAGTGTTAGGACCTAAGTTTATCAACGTTTAGTCAAGTCTCGGTTATTTTAGTATTTGTAATAGGTTGCTAGAATACTTAACATATCTTGTAAACGTGTAATGTCCAATACACGTCCAATGGGCCTCAAGCCCACACGAATTAGAAAGGAAGGAATAGGGAAGTGTTGCCCTAGCTCCTCTCCTATAAATAGGACATCTATGTAATCCTATTTCTTGTTGGTTATTTCATTTACATAAGGAAACTCTTGCACTTTTATTCTTCATATTTGATCTAATCAACCAAACTCTATTTCTCATCTTATTTCTATCAAATCAATACTTGTGTTTACAATATGGTGACCTAACAAGTGGTATCAATCGCTAGAAGAAGGTGTATGTTTTGTTTTTGTTTCCAACGAACCAAAACTAGTGTTTTTACTCGTTATTTTTTTGTTAAAGCTTGTAACTTTCTTGTTTGTTTCGTGTTTTTATCACATCTTTGTCCTCAAACTTGTGTTACAAACTCAAACAACCAACAAAGTTTCAAATTTTTTCAAAAAAATTTAAGATTCGTTATTTGTACTATTTTTCGAAAAATTTAAAATTTTTGAAAAATGGTTCAAGTTTGCAACTTTCTTTAAGATTTCATCATTTTAAGGTTAGTTGTACAAGAATCTTGGATTAAAAACGTGTTTTTGGCTTGCTTTTTACAAAAACAAAAATTTGCCTAGTTTTGACTAGTTTTTGAAATCCTTAGACCCTAATCTTTCGAGAACTTTGCTCTTTGATCCTAAGGTGTTTCCGTTGCTTACTCAGTGCTTTTCTCTCTTATATAAGAAAGAAAAAACTTCGACTCGTTGGAAATTATCGAGCTTGTATAATCTCGATAATTGTTGTAATTTTTTCAAAAAATTGAAACTTTTCGAGAACTTTTCTAAAGTNTAGACCCTAATCTTTCGAGAACTTTGCTCTTTGATCCTAAGGTGTTTCCGTTGCTTACTCAGTGCTTTTCTCTCTTATATAAGAAAGAAAAAACTTCGACTCGTTGGAAATTATCGAGCTTGTATAATCTCGATAATTGTTGTAATTTTTTCAAAAAATTGAAACTTTTCGAGAACTTTTCTAAAGTTTCGAAATCTTCTGATTTTCGAGATCTTTGAAAAACTTTCAAAATCTTTTTCATTATTTTCGAGAACTTTGCTAAACTCACAAAACTCAAAGATTTCGAAAAATCTTAAAATTTTTCTCGATAATTGTATTTTTTCGAGAAATTTTGTAAATTTTCGAGAACACACTTGGGAAAGTTTTCAAGGCTTGGCATAACACTTATACCTTCTACAAGATCCATTTACACACAAGTCTTTCATCATGTCTCAACCACCGTACTACAACTTTCATCATTAGCAACCCTGTCGTAAAACACAATTGTTTCGTCAACAACAACCTCAACAATCATATCCATATAATCAAATGATCTCTCAACAACATGTCATGATGCATCAACATCAACAACTGCCTTAACCTCCACCATTTCCAATGCAACAAATCACTCAACCGTCGAAACAAACTCATTGGTTTGACCAAATGTGTGAAGTCATCACTACTCAACAATCAAGACATGAAGCAGGTCAATTGATACACCACCTATGCTCACACCCGGTAATTATGTTCAGTGGTCAAGTCNGTTGTACAAGAATCTTGGATTAAAAACGTGTTTTTGGCTTGCTTTTTACAAAAACAAAAATTTGCCTAGTTTTGACTAGTTTTTGAAATGCTTAGACCCTAATCTTTCGAGAACTTTGCTCTTTGCTCCTAAGGTGTTTCCGTTGCTTACTCAGTGCTTTTCTATCTTATATAAGAAAGAAAAAACTTCGACTCGTTAGAAATTATCGAGCTTGTATAATCTCGATAATTGTTGTAATTTTTTCGAAAAATTGAAACTTTTCGAGAACTTTTCTAAAGTTTCGAAATCTTCTGATTTTCGAGATCTTTGAAAAACTTTCGAAATCTTTTTCATTATTTTCGAGAACTTTGCTAAACTCACAAAACTCAAAGATTTCGAAAAATCTTAAAATTTTTCTCGATAATTGTATTTTTTCGAGAAATTTTGTAAATTTTCGAGAACACACTTGGGAAAGTTTTCAAGGCTTGGCATAACACTTATACCTTCTACAAGATCCATTTACACACAAGTCTTTCATCATGTCTCAACCACCGTACTACAACTTTCATCATCAGCAACCCTATCATCAAACACAATTGTTTCGTCAACAACAACAACAACAACCTTAACAATCATATCCATATAATCAAATGATCTCTCAACAACATGTCATGATGCATCAACATCAACAACTGCCTCAACCTCCACCATTTCCAATGCAACAAATCACTCAACCGTCGAAACAAACTCATTGGTTTGACCAAATGTGTGAAGTCATCACTACTCAACAATCAAGACATGAAGCAGGTTCACTTGACACACCACCTATGCTCACACCCGGTAATTATGTTCAGTGGTCAAGTCGATTCCTAAGATTTCTTGAACTCAAGAAACCACATGGCAAATACATGAGACAAGTTATCAATGAAGGTCCATTTGTAACACCGACTAACCTTGTCCCTGGTGATCCTAATGCTAATCCACCCATACCGGAATCATACAGACCCCTTACTGATGCTCAACTTACTGCTGAACAAGTACTTCACAAAGAAGCTGATGAATATGCCATGATTTACATTCTGCAAGGCATACCTAATCCGATCTTTCGCAGTGTTGATGCTCAGAAAACTGCTAAGGCAATGTGGGAACATGTTCATCTCCTAATGGAAGGAACTCAGTTGAATCAGGAGGACATGGAGTCAAAACTTTACATGGAATACACACATTTCATGATTGAGCCAATGGAATCACTTGAGTCATACTATCACCGCTTCACTAACATCATTAATGACCTCGATAGACACAACATCATCTTACCAAAGATTGCTGTCAACACGAAGTTCTTAGGATGTCTTGGTCCTGATTGGCAGAAGTATGTGACATTTGTTCGACAAGCACGAAACCTTCATGAAACACCATATGGTTTGTTGTATGACTATCTGAAACATCATCAACATGAAGTTGACAATGATCGCGCTCTCAGAGGAAACTACTCACAGCCCCCACCTACAAACTCTTTGGCGCTTGTTGCTCAATCACATGTTCCGGCTCCACCATTACAACACAATGTTTATCATCCAGAACAGGCTTATCACAACAACCCATCTCCGTATTCATCTTATGATTCTTCATCGCACCCTCCTGCAAATCAATTTGCATCATATGACAACAATGACACCTTGTCTACACCACTCACTGCTAATGATGACGATGATGATGAGGACTTCAACAGTCTCAACCAAGGAATTGCACTCATTGCTCGGGCTTTCAGCAAATTCTCAAACAAGTCCAACAATCGTCTTCGTTCATCTTCAAATACAAGGAATCAAGCTGTCATTCACGATGGTCGCGTTGAGATTCAGAATCGCAACAGTAGCAGATTTGGATCGGGTGGTAATATGGGTAACTCTAATTCTGGACAACGGTTTAACAACAATGGAGGATTCAGGAACAATGGTGGTGTCCCTCAGAGAAAGGCAGAGATTGTTGACACAGGGAATACTGAATCAGGGAATACAGTCATCAGATGCTATAACTGCAATGGAATAGGTCACTTGGCAACTGCATGTCCATCACCGAGAACTCAAGGAAGTAAGTATCACAAACAGGCATTACTCCTTGCTCTCAAAGATGAAGCCCGCAGCAACACGAATGCAAATGACAACAGCTTCATGGCTAATGCACATTCTGATGATGACATGGAAGATTTGGAAGCTGCTGTTATGCTGATGGCCAACATGCATGAACTCCACATAAGTGACTCAGGCCCAGTTTATGACACTGATGGTCTTTCTCAGGTAACTGATCTTAACTCATGCCTCATACATGAAATTGCCTCCCCATCTGCATCTGAATCTTACAAGGAACAAGAAGTTCAAAATGATTCATTGTTATCTACACACACGAATACTCAAATGGACACAAAGGTTATATTTGATGATTTTCAAATTAACCCGGTTGTCACATTTGATGATTCGGATACTGAAACTGTCAATGATAACAATGCTCACGTTGAACATTTTGATCCTTCGTCTGGTCCAGATTCAGAAATTCAGTCCCTTCTTATGACTAGTCAATCTCAAAACATTAAATGTCAAGAGCTTAATGCTAGATTGAAAGAGAAAAATGCATCATTAACTAGGGATATTGAGTGCTATAAATTTCAACTGTCAAACGCGGAAAAACTG
Source organism: Artemisia annua (assembly GCA_014162995.1). Classification (NCBI taxonomy): domain Eukaryota; kingdom Viridiplantae; phylum Streptophyta; class Magnoliopsida; order Asterales; family Asteraceae; genus Artemisia; species Artemisia annua. The sequence goes on from LBNU01007021.1 coordinate 22,480, forward strand.
ATTCAACGGGAAAAAGGCTTTGAAGCTGCTTTTCTAAAATCTTCTCTTCACAAAAAAGAGTTAGAACATCAAATTGCTAAAATTATGGAGTCTAAAAATTACTTAGCTTCTGAACTGGAAAAACAAGCGTTTGAACACAAAAAATAAATTGCACAACTTGATACAGTCATTTTACAAACTAAAAACGGAGTTGTCAAATTGTCAAGCTGAGTTCACGGAAAAAAACGCAAAACCAGAAACAAAGTTAACTCATACGTCGATGAGATTGTTGAATTGGAACATAAGCTTAAAGAATTTCAAAATGTTGTATATAAAACTGGTAATTCAGTGACTACTATTCAAAAGTTTTCAGTAAATCGAACAAACAATGATCACGGGTTTGCAATTGGAAGTGAATCACCATGTTTTTTACGTGTAGCACTCAATGAGATTCCAAAGTTATATAGTGCAGATCATCTCTTTGACGATACTGTTGTTCGTACTGTTGTATATGATTGTGAAGAGGAATATGAAATTGAAGATGAGAGTCGATCAAAAATGGAAAAAGTTAAATACAATAAACCTTTTGATTACTCTAAAATGCCTCCAATAACTGATATTTTTACACCGCAAAAAGAGAAATCTGAACAACCATGGTACATTATTAAACCTCAAGAAGTTACTTCTTATGTAGTTCCTGCTAAACCAGTGGTGCAAATAAACGGTCCTTTACCAAACGATAACAAAATTCAAACTCTTCCTACTCGTTGTCGTGTACTTCAGTATTTTGACACGTTCAAGGAAGATATTGAACGATTAGATGAAGCCATAGAACGCAACTCTCAAATAACGGTTTTCACTATTACTACTCCTCATGAGAGAGAAAAACGAGAAGTGTTTCAAAAAACAATTTTTACCTATTGCTCGACATTTGCGTCATTGTGCTAACCACTGGGAACAGGAACTTCAAAAAGAAGTCTCATCTATGATGAATGTGTTTCAAGAAACTGAACAAGCAATTTTAAATCAAAAACGTCAAAATCAATTTTTACAAAAAGAAGCTGATCGACTCTTGGAACATGTTCTTAGTGCTGATATAATTTCTGTGATTATGAATTCTCTTTATGAATCTGGTACTTCTATGCTTGTTGATGATCACTGTGATGATGTTAAGTTGTTATCTAAACAAATTGAGACATTAAAAGATGAAAACGTTAATCTCTGAAAACACAATGATGATGTGCAAAACAAACTTTCTAATGAGATTTTACAACTCAACAAAAAGCTTGAATGGTGTCAAAACCAAAGTCTGGATTTTGAATTAGAATTGCAAAGTCTTAAAACTTCCACATCCTTTCAAAAAGAAAATGAGGAATTAAAAAGTCAAATTTCAAAATATGAAAAGGAAATTGCAGAATTGCAAGAAGTTACAGACTATTGGCAAAAGAGTCGAGATAATTATCTCTATTCAAACAGAAAGCTAGACAGTGAAATTCAAGATAAAATGCACATTATCATTGAGTTGAAAGAGAAAATACGTGAACTTGAAAAAGGAAAATCTGTCAACACTAAAGTTATTGCACCAGGAATGTACTCGGTAGACATAACCAATGTAGAACAACACACTCATAAGTCTAATATGGATCCTTCCACTTCTACAGGAATAGTTGCCACTCATAGCGTTAGCAGATCCAAGCATAAACGTATGAAAAGGAAGAATAGGGTCTTGCAACGTAGAAGAGTAACACTAGAAGCCTCTGAAGTAGAAGAACACCCTAGGACTTTGAATAATACTCATCTTGCACTAGATTTAGATTCTGATTTGACAAATTGTAATCCTAATCGTTGTGTAACGAATGATGAACCTTTAAATGCTTTGAATGTTAATGCTTCATGTGTGTTTTGTCGTAAGAGTATGTTATCTGGTGATCATTCTAAATGTGTTGCGAATTCTCTTTTATCTCGTTTTAAGAAACGTACATCAGGCAGGAAATCTAGGCCCACTAATCTTTCAAAATCTGTGCTAGGACTTATGCCTTGTGTAGTTTCTAAGAATGATGTAGTCCACCCACTAGTTGTGAACAATAACCCTAGGAACATGCCATCACTTAGCGAATTCACTAAGAAAAAGGCTAAATCTAGTTTGAATTGGCAATGTTGGTTACAAAGAACACATAACTTTAAATGGATTCCTAAAATTGTTAATATGTGTGCTTCTAACCCAACGAAACCCACAACTTCTTCGGGTTCCACCCTTACCATTGTACCATCGTCGTCTCTTTCATGTGATGCATGTGGTGCAAATTGTTCTCTGGATTGTTGATAGCGGATGCTCCCGACACATGACAGGCAATCTCAAACTGTTAAGAAACTGTCTCAAAGTTCATTGGTACTGTCAGATTCGGGAATGATCATTTCGCTGCAATTATGGGATATGGGGACTATGTCAGTGGGAATATCGAAATTAGTCGTGTTTATTATGTTGAAGGCCTCGGTCACAATCTATTTTCAGTCGGTCAATTTTGTGATGGTGATCTGGAAGTTGCATTCAGGGAGAAAACATGCTTTGTTCGTGATCTACAAGGAAATGATCTCATGTCCGGCACACGTGGAAACAGTCTTTATACAATTTCAATGTCCGACATGACCGCTTCCTCTCCCATTTGTCTACTTTCAAAGGCTGAATCGACAAAATCCTGGTTATGGCACCAACGCATGTCACATATCGACTTCAGAACTATGACTGATCTTGCTCGCCATAAACTAGTTGACGGTCTTCCAAGGTTCAGATATACAAAAGATCACTTATGTCCCGCTTGTGAACAAAGAAAGAGCAAACGTGCACATCTAAGTTCTAAACCAGAACCAAGTACCGATCACGTTCTTCAACTTCTTCATATGGATTTATGTGGCCCAATGCGAGTACAAACGATTAATGGGAAATGATACATTCTTGTGATAGTCGATGACTTCTCCAAATGGACTTGGGTCTACTTTCTTCAAAGCAAAGATCATGCTCCATCGATGATAATCACCTTTCTCACGAAAATTCAGGTTCAACTTCGCAACACAGTCAGGATTGTAAGAACAGATAATGGAACTGAATTCAAGAATCAAACTCTTCGTGCATACTTTGAGAAAAATGGAATTGAACATCAAACATCAATTGCACGGACTCCCGAACAAAATGGAGTGGTCGAAAGACGCAACAGAACGTTAGTGGAAGCCGCATGAACGATGCTCGTTAATGCTCAATTACCAGATTATATTTGGGCGGAAGCCGTCTCCACCGCATGTTACACCCAAAATCGTTGTATGATCAATAAAAGTCACAAAGTCACACCGTATGAAATAGTTCACAAACGAAAGCCTAACATACAACACTTTCATGTATTTGGTTCTCTATGCTATCCAAATAATGATCGTGGAAAACTTAAAGCAAAGGCTGACGTCGGTATCTTCATTGGATATTGTGAAAACTCAAAAGGATTTCGAATCTACAACCGTCGTACTAGAGAGATTCAGGAGACTATCCATGCTAATTTCGATGAGCTCACAGAAATGGCTTCTGAGCAAAACAACTTAGGACCCGCAACCAACCGTCTAAACTTTCCAGATTCTTCAGCTGAACCGTTGTCACTAACTCGTCGAGAATTGGAAACATTGTTTTCTCCTTTGTTCGATGATTCACTTGAGACACGTGCACCAGATGTATCTACTAGTTCCACTGCTCAACCTGATAATATTCAAGTACCTGATACAA
>LBNU01007025.1:6862-27319 GCA_014162995.1 Artemisia annua
ATTATATAACTCTATATACAACTAACTTATGTTTACTTACGGGACAACAGCAGCATCGGCAATACAAGGATGGCTCACCAGAAGCGCTTCTAGCTCTGCTGGTGGTACCTGATCAACCAAATCCCACACATTTAAAATGTATAATACATATTCATCTTACGTCCAATTATTAGGTGAGTTAGTGATAACTTGTACATACCTGAAAGCCTTTGAATTTTATGAGCTCCTTGACTCGATCCACAATGAAAACCTCATCATCATGATCTACATACCCAATATCACCAGTGTGAAGCCAACCTTCTTCATCTATAGTTGCAGCTGTCGACTCGGCGTCATTCAAGTATCCTAAAGTATGTATGCAACGTATTAACTAACTGATAATTGATTTTTAGTTAGTATGTGTAAAAAGTTATTAAAAGGGTACTACCTTTCATAATTTGAGGACCACGAATACATATCTCACCAGGTTGATTATATCCAAGAGATGAATGGGTATCGGGGTCAATGACCTTGAGCTCAGCGTTCCTGACAACACTCCCACAAGATCCTGACTTGGTGGCCAAAGGTTTTTTAGCAAACGCTGCACTCATTGACAATACTGGTCCTGCTTCTGTCATCCCATAGCCCTATTTTGCATATACGTATTTTACATGCATTAGAGTCTAAAATCTAAACTACTCGCAGGTATGGTTATTGATTAATCATGAGTAATGATAGAGAGACCTCCGTCATACGCCTAATCCATTCATCACTTGACACATGTTATATGCATTTTCTCCCTTTAATAGACTTTTTTATTTAACCACATGTATTTCATCTTGTTCTTAGACACATTTTTAGGTATACGTCGTAGGCATGAGAATTATTTTTCATTGATTAATTAACAATTTAGGAAACGTGATTTCTTAATCAAGTGAATAGAAAAGTAAATGATTGAAAGAGTTAGGGAAATGTCAAATTTTGAGGAGAGCATACATCATGCAAATGGAATGGAGGTACAAATCCATCAAAAACTTTTACGCGTAACACATTTATAAAAGAGTAAGACTTCTAAAAACCATGCCCTTGGCAATCATATATACTCAACAAAGACAGGTTTGTTGGTATCTAGTCACAGGCCTTTTGCCAAGCCACTTAGTCTCAATGAAACGTTTAGTGTAAACCATGGTTGTGTCTGTGTGATTGTGTTTTGGTTGTAAAGTTTAGACAAAGTAAAATAATAACAAGAGGTTATATATAGAACATTAACTTCAAATATTCGACCAATTACAATATATATAGTTTACCAAACGACATGACTGTTGAGTCAAAGCATTGTGTCGTTTCTAGGATAACTACCAACCAACATAACTGTAAATCATAACTGCCAAATCCTAACTGTTTTTCCTAAAGGGCTGTTTGGGTTAAGGAACTCGACCCATACATATTAAGCCCATTTTGACCCATAACTTAAACAATAAAACATAGATATATGTCTGTACTAACTAGCATTTAAGCATTACAAATTCTGTCATCAAGGTTGATAATTAGTACTTAGGTAAAAGATAAGTCGCAAACAAAGCTACGTCTATGTAGCAACTAAGAAATCTAACAAGAATTGGAGGATGCAAACATTAGTTGTTCATGCATGAATCAAAATTGAATATGGGACACTACATGTAGTAGTATTTAATTTGGTTGTAATCTATATATAGGCAATATATCTTTCACACGGAAAAAATTGTATCATATAATTCATGTTTTTTAGACTACTTACCTGACCGAAAATTGCCTGAGGGACTCTGCTTCTGAGACCATCTTCCAACTCCTTTCCAAGCGGAGCAGCCCCTGACAAGACCACCCTTATCGAGCTTAAGTCATAGCTCCCCACCATTGGATTCTTAGCCAATGCTAACACCAGTGGTGGCACCACTGCTGCCACTGTCACCCTATACTTTTGTATTAGCTCTAGTAACGATCTTATCTCAAATTTAGGCATTAGAATCACTGCAGCTCCTGATCTAAGCGAGCACAAGAGAACCGAATTTAATGAATATATATGAAACAATGGGAGGACACATAAAACAACGTCGTCCTCTTTCAGATAAAGGTTTGGATTTTCTCCATCTACTTGTTGCGCTACGCTAGTGATTAAGCTCTTGTGTGTCAAAATGACACCTTTTGGCAATCCCGTGGTTCCTGAAGAAAATGGTAAAGCCACTGCGTCGTTTGGATCAATTATGACAGGTGGAATATTTTCTTCATTGTTTTGTACAAGAAATGAGAAATGTAGACATTTCTTGGGTGGATCATCAATGGTTATAACTTGGCCTATGTATTCTTCTTCTCCATTAGACTCATGAATAACTAGCTTATTGACATACTGGGACTGTGTGATTATTATCTTAGAATTCGAAGATTTGAAGTGCTTAAAGATTTCACCAGAAGTGTAAAAGGGATTCGCAGTGGTAATGATTGCGCCAATCATTGAAGCTGCCATGAAAGTTAGCGCAAATTCTGCGCAATTCTGAAGGAGTAGCATTATAACATCACCTTTAGAGACACCTAAAGTGGATAAGCCGGCTGCAATTTTGCGAGACAAAAGGAGTGTTTGAGAATAAGTGTAAGTCGTCCCGGTAGAGCCCATAACCAGACATGGTCTATTTGAGAATCGAGAAACATTCTCAAAACAGTAAGCGTGAAGAGGTACATGGTTTGGAATGTACGACAAGTCTGGCAACTTTGATCTAAACACAACATTTTTACTACTCGAATCATCTTTTTCGACGTTAAAACTATTAGTATGATTTTTACTAATATTATGACTAGAAGAAGAAGAAGAAACCAAAGGTGGAGGTGGAGGTGTTTCTGGTTTTTGAGCTTCAACAGACAACATGTTGACAATGATAGCTCTTAGAATTTTTTGGAGGTTTTTTGATGATTTGTAATTACTTTTTCCTATCAACAGAAATGTTGTGTTGTACAATATTGGATAATTCTTTGAAAGTAGAGGAGGAAGTGCAAGAGGGTGATTGATGAGCTAAGTGTAAGAAGAAAGAATTTATAATAAAATATGGATCCAACTTTAGTGTGAAAGAAGGATAAAAAATGCAACTCTCTATAGTTTAACATAACCATACATTTCATAGTGCTAAAAGGCTTGTGATTAACATCATTAAAATGTTAGAGATTTCAAGTTCAATCTATACTTAGTGCAAACAACCCGTACTTGGCCACACCAACTGTAAAATAAAAAAGAAAAAGGAAAGCTTTCCTTGGTTTGTGGTTATGTAACATTTAGTTCAAACTCTGTGACATAAATCGGTCAAAAAAATTAAAAACCAATAAAATTCTAATATAATTCTATAAAGTTTAAAGGTTCGAGTATCGCTTTACCTATATAAATCTATATCTTATACTTAACATCAATGAAAAAAACTCTTTGGTCATCAATGTTTATATTAGTTTAAGTTATTTAACTACTCGCATATAGGTTATTAGTTAAACATTTAATCATTTAAAAAGACACGATTTCTTTATCAAGTTAGTTAAAAATGGAAAAGATCAAAGAGTTAGGAATATGGTAGATTTAGAAGAGGAGACATCATGCAAATGGAATGGAGATACAAAAGACTTTACGTGTACTGTATTTAATAAAAGAACAAGACTTTAAATTACATATAGGAACCACACGTTAAGTATAACAAATTAATTAATTAATTAATTAATTACTTGTTATTATTTTTTTTTCGTAAAGCAATTGATAAGAAGTTATATTTGACCTTTATGCACTGAGTGGTAATACAAAGAGCTAAAAGATGTGTTAAATTTATGCATGTCATTTGACATATATGTATTTGCTTAACTTTCTTTATCACTATTCACCTTTGATGTTATCATATCTTTCAAACACATGGAAATAAGTGTAGGCATGTTTAATAATTTAAGCTGACCGTTAAAGTCGACCGAATAGCCGAAACCAAGCCGATTGAAGCAGGGTAGTAAGAAAATAAAAACCTGTCTTTGCATTGCTAGTAATAATTTCACTACCTGAAACCAACCCGCACTAGGTGGGTACCCTGCTGACTGGGGTACTAAAAAATGATTTTTTAAGATACCTCTACCTCGTCTTTAAAATTCAATCAACGAGATTTTATCAGCAATGCGAATGCACCAAGATCCATCACATAATAAATATTTACCCGGCTTAACATATATTTTACCAACGGTTCTTAAACCAGCGCCTCTAAACCCATGAGTAAAAATAATTGCTGCAATATTTAGCCACTCACCCACATATTACTTGAATTTGGGTCAGATATAGACAATTTCGTGGGTATATTTATCTTACCCACATAAGTGTAACACACGTAGCTATCATTAGAAGTAAAGATTGTAAATACCGGTACCGTACTTCAAGTAGGTGATGGCATTGCTCGTATATTAAAACCCATTGTCGGTGGCAGTATAATATGATTTACCTTGGGCCTAAGTTGTCATTTATCTGGGCCTCATTTTAGTAGCCCATTTGCTGTCCACTTAAGCCATGTAATGACAGACTTAGGAGCAGTCGTGTTAAAATGTTTGCCTACTAAAGAACAAGGACAACAGCATCACGCAGTAACAAGAAAAGATATTTTGATCCTCAATGAATAGTAAGATCATCACTTATGTCATATGTTATATGACTTCTACCATCTTATTTTTTAGGCAAAACCTTATGTTACTGATCCTATGGAAACAATCAGTGCAAACACAACTATATGGGATTATAGTTCTGTTGTAAATAGATTAGGTTTCCTGTACCATTTGCCATCGCTGGTTTTACACTTATAAGAAATGCCCCCGCCGCAACGCGGCGGGTGCTTATAACTCGTTTTAAATGTTTCTTCACTTTCTTGTTATTTCTTTTGAATACTTTAATTATCATACCTGTAAACACTAATTCCTTCAGTATAAGAAGCCCAAACTCTAAAGGCTAGGTCAAGTCCAACTGTCCATGCTTAATTTACTGATTTTTCAACGTTTTAATTTCACTAATGCTTAACAGAGAAAATTATTAGTACTACTTTGGTAGAAATACGTCTTGTTCATGATAATGCTTAATATTTCGACTTACTTATATACGTATTGTTTAGTTTGGGTACAATAAAAGTAGATGTAGTGACCCGTTTTTCATTTTTGTTGTAATCTTTAGGCATTTGTTCAAGCTTTCTTTTTGAGTTAAATGATGAAGATAATTATGTGCATAATCATAGTTCTATTAAAATAAACTTCAGCTAGAATATGTAACTTATACATTATGTAAATGAAACGTAACGTAGATAATTATTTACGTATGTCTTTTCTTAGAAAATTTTTAAGCGACTAACAATTGAGGTACTGAAAATTGGCCTCGTACCATGTTAAACTATGACATGTGGGCTAAGATCCCTTCCTAACAAGCCTAATAAGTTGCAAGTAAACAGCCCCTAAGCTCATTATAGATAAGTAATTATGATTTATTATTGATATTTCCATGAGCCTAGTCTATTAATTAAGTTGTGAGCAAGCATAATGTACGTGTATGTATAAAAGAAGCCAACAAACCATCTAGTTCTCTTCTTCAACAGTTCAATAAGAGGCTGAAGCTTAGATATTGGAAAATATATCCAAGAGTACGTATAATTGGAAAATAATGGTTTTGCTCAAGGTTGTAAACACGGTGTTGACTCGGGACCAACGACGACTAAGTTTGAACTACACACTAATACTAGACGTTTATATACCAATGTGAGTTGTGTTGATTTACTAAACGAGATATATGCCTATATCGTGTTTGATGCTTTATTTGTGTACGAGAATTATTTGCATGTTTTTATGATGACGTTCACGTGTATCATTTGATGTATATGTGTCTCGAAAGTTATATGTTTATATGTATGTTCATAGTCGTGTTAAAGTTTACGATCACAAGAATGCATTGTTAATATGTAAGTATGTAACGAGCACCTCAAGAGTTTAACACGGCTTAGCACAAGGCTTCCCGATGTATACTTACGGGGTCAACTGGACCCATATCATGTTTAAGTATGATTCGTTTACACATTAACAAAGGCAAGTCATGAGCAGGGCCGTCTTTGAGGGTGTGCAAGGTGAGCGACCGCTCAGGGCACCAAAAGTTTTAAAGGCCCCAAAATTTCTTTTTAATAATTATATGCATGTGTACACATATTTTTCACAAAGAAAAAAGTATTTTGATGAGAAAATAATTTAAATGGGTAATATTTTAGAATGTTTAGATAACTAATTGCATTATATCTTATAAATGGTGACATTTTATATATAACATTCTTTATCGAAAGGCCTCTTTATTTAATTTCGTCCAGGGCCTTAAAAAATTTCATAAATTCATGGGACAGCCCTGGTCATGAGTATTGTATACTTTCATGTATGATGTATTGGTCATGATATTATTGAGTGCGGGGCAAAAACACAATCTCACTAAGTCATGTGGCTTAAGCATTATGCATATATCTCAGGGGCAAACACACAATCGCGCTAGGTCATGTGGCTTAAGCATTACGCATATATATCTCAGGGGCAAACACACAATCTCACTAAGTCATGTGGCTTAAGCATTATGCATATATCTCAGGGGCAAACACACAATCTCGCTAAGTCATGTGGCTTAAGCATTATGCATATATCTCAGGTAATTTAAGTAGGTTCTTAAAAGGAAAGACGACAAACTTGAGATGGAAAGGGACCTTACTGATGAAATTGTGGTAGTGTTTTCACGATTAATCAGGCTACATGCAATTAAATAATGTTAACAATTTAATATGAGGAAATAATTTAACTAAAAACCCTAGCCGCATATCCATGTATATGTTACGGTCACAAATGAACTATAAAGACAGTTAGGATGTATGTATTTTTAATTTGCTCGGTTTAATTTCGTGATTGCTTGTACAAGGAAGCTGCAGGTACTCACCGGTAATCGTCATGTTTAGAAACAGCTAGATGGTTGTATCTTGTTCCACTGCAGGTGATCCTAAGTAAAGTCGATCGACTAAGGGATTAAATCTTTAGTCGATTCTCGGTCGATTTAGGGTCGACAAAAAGGGATAAAATCCCTTTGGGGATTTCGATTGACCGAACAAGAAAAGAGAGGAGAGTTAGGGATGTTATATGTTGGTTTGGATTGTGTAGAATGAATAAGAAGGGGTTTGTTTATATAGGAGATGATTTCTTGTTCAACAAAAAAAATCCTTCACTCTTTCATTATACCTCCTATAAAGCATATTCTTTACACTTTTAATTATATTATTTTTAACTTATCAAATTAACCCTGTTAATATAATTCTCTCAATCGTCTTATTTATTATTCACATAATAAATATTTTCTTTCATTTCTGATGCACTGGTGTGACTCTTCAGGCTTTAATTACCGGACGTGATTCACTTATATATAATTAAATATACAAATAATAATATTTGTGCATGTTATTCTTTCATACTCCCACTTGTGCAAGATCATTATATACCAATTACTACCTTACAGAGGTCCCTGACACGACATAAGGTTGTCGGATCATAAGAACTCTCACACCTTGTAATTGTACTCTTTGATTACTTCCAGTTACCGCAATTAGATAAGGTTCATATAATAGAGTATAGACTATCTTTTTGCAAGTAATATTCAAGAAAGCATCACAGCATGGACTGCGCTTCAATATACTTTCTTATTCTCGTTCTTAAGTAACATTGACATGAAGTACACTCATTTAGCGCGACCACGCAATTATACTCAATGTTGTCAACGAGGGGGCTAGAATATCTTCTTTTATCTTTCAAAGGGTATGCAAATCCCATCTTGACTATTGAATCATTCATTCCTACCTCCCACCGAATCCAGCATTAGCACACGACGTTACGCTTTTACGTAGAAGAATTAATGAAAAATAAAACTAAACAACTTTATATCTTAGGTAATGAGGATATCTCGTCGAGACTAACTTTTAATCTTGTCCATGAAGTTGTCTCACAGCAGGTCACCCAATACTTAGTCCCCGACTAAGCACTCGTGAATCTTCGCCTCTCTTACTTACATTTTCAGGCGAATAATAGATCAGTTTGACCTTTCACGATAATTGTACACCAAGTCATCACATGCATGACACATAAACAGTCATGGTATGGTTTAAGAAATGTGACATTGCGGGATTAACTAAAACACGCAAAATGTTTGGATTTAAACTTAATGAATTACATAAAAACGAGCTTGCAAAACTTTCTTAATACATAATCTTTATTCATTAAGTCCGAAATAATCAAATAGCAAAACTAAGCCTAATCGACGTACTTCATTCCTATAAACTCCGCTTTGTTTATAGTGCTTAGCTTGAGATAATGGTTTAAGTCAAGGGATCAACAACATTGTCTTCTTTAGGATTCTGTTTAATTATCATTGTTAGTGCAAATATTACGATATTTAATCTATACAGTCTCGTTTGTTTTGTTTGATGACAAACGTATAACTTGATACATAACGTAAAATGTACAAGTTACTCGTAATCATATTTTGTCTCAACATACATTCAACACCTCTCAACGTCTCAAGTCATCGTATGCTACAACACAGGTGCGTACATGTTTGTTACGTGGCATTATGATCAAACCCCTTGACCAACCATTTAGAATGACTAAAATACTTTTAGAGTCTTTAAGTATTTTAGGTGTCAAAGTACACTTTAGGTGTTAAATAGAATAAGTGCCACATTAGGTATCTAGATAATATTAGTAAGTTTACAATATATAAAAATGTATCTTATAACAACATAAGTACATAAAAAAATTTTAGTAACTTACTAAATATTATATAGCTAGCTAATATATTTTTCATATACAAGTAACTTACCTTTTTAAGTTAGTATATACATTTGTCTAAATGTATTTTTCATAAAATGGAAAACACTCTTTTATTACCTCATGTATAGTGTCATCTAAATTGGAAAGAATCTTGTAAGATATTTCATAGATCTTGATTAGACTAGACATAGATTCAGAAAGATATTTGGAAGATATCTTTGTCATAGATCTTGTAGTTGACTTAGAAGACCTTGATTAGACTAGAGATAAAAATAGAAATATATATGTCTTGTCTTGTCAACATTGACTTTCAAGTACATGTCTAGTCTTGTCATTAGCATCATGTATTGCATCATGATATTTGGAATGTAGTAGCCCATGGTTTATGTCTTTGTTAGTTTGCCTATAAATAGAAGTTCATGGTTTACTCATGAACTTAATGAAAAACAACACACATATAGATAAGTAGCAAACCATGTAGAAACACATATCAATCACCCTTTCCATAATGATCATAATGTTACTAACTCTCATTATGTTGTAAGCATATCATACATCTTGATCCACCAAAGAAAGCTTGGAGATCTTCCCATCATCATCCACCAAAGCATATCAACATATGAAGATTCAAGGGTACTTGACATCCTCAATGATTGAAGACTTCCGATCAATGGAAGTTCATATAGATTATGCATTTATATCCATTGGACTTTTATGTCATGGATCATCATTGTATCATCACAATATAGATTAGATGGTTTATGTGTTTGTGCCATAAAACACAAGGTTTTTATGTTGGGCCACAAAACATAGCGGGAGTGGTTGTACCCTTGGAAAAGAACTCGACATCTAGCTTAGTGTCGGAAATATTGTATAGGCGACGTTAGGAGTGGTTGTACCTTTGTAAAAGAACCCGGTATTTAGCTTTGTACCGGAAAAAGTGTAAGCGACGATTGTAAGGTTTTCTCCGCCGAGAATGGAGCTTGTTGATCTAGTGAAGTAACTCTCGATTTGGGTACTCGAGGAGTGGAGTAGGGCGGAGAGGAGATCCGTGACCGAACCACTATAAATCCTCGTGTTCGGTTTGCACTTTCTTTTACTTATTGCTTTGCTTTTATACTTGCATTATATCATTGCGTGTGGTATGACTTGATGGTTATACTTGTGTGACAACTTGCTATATGTTTTATATTAGTCATAAGACTATTATTAGCACTTTACATATTACGGCAAGCTTGAATGGATATTTGATATAACAAGTTTTAAAGTTTTTAACCGGTAAACTATTCAACCCCCCTTCTAGTTTTCCAAAATTGGTACCAGAGTCTCGTAGCTCTTATTTTCAAAACAAATGGTTTTTAAAATGGAGTACGATCCATGTATTAAATTACCATTGAAGCGGAATATAATATGAAAAATGTTTCGCTAAAGTATACTTAGAAATTTTGTTGTTAAATGTTACTTTGTATACAAGCTTGAAGGTATCCTTGAAAAATAAAAGAAAACATTTCTTAAAATTTGTAAGTGTCAAATTATGTGCTTAAAGCTAATTTACAAAAACTACGGTTTTAAAAGGAGCGTTTGGGATAACTACAAATTTAGTTGAAAAATCACCTCGGTAAATGTTTAGATAAGTCACATAAGTAGAAATGTTGTTAAATATATGTTTTATATGTTTACTATCAAATCTTGTAAGTCCTACACGTTTTCTTTATGTCAAAATATAAGTTTTAGTGAATCTGTCTGTCAGACCCGCGGAACCTTTCTCCTCAATGGACGGAACCCTCTAAAAGGTTCCTTGAAATCCGTCAGTTCAGTATACAGTTTTTGTCAAACTTTAAAAATTCATAACAAATTAACCGTGAGTCCGTAGGAGTCGAGCCACCTATCAATTTAAAGGTAATTGAGTCTACTTTCTATTAAAAATAACCTTAAGGCCTAAATCTAGTCTGAAGTCAGTAGAATAAAGCAAATACTACAGTATGTCCAAAATGTTAAGTTTTGTTTTGACATAAAAACTCAAACTTTTGAGTCGGGCAATTTGAGTTGGTATCCTTTGAACATTAATGTAATTTCTTTTGAAACTAAAGAATTTGGTGATAATTATATATATCAAGGAAACTAATCAAGCTTGGCATACATCGTCATATTTAAACGCAAAGTGACGAAAAGTATATTTCTTTTTGCGATATGCTAAATGACTACTTGTTTTAGTTGTATGCGTATATGTTGTTTGCTTATTGAAAGTTGTGATTGCATTTGTTTATTTGTGATACATGAGTGTCAATCTTGTCATGATATTCATTTGCTTGTTTGTCGATTTCATGTTTATACACAATAGGATATTTGCTAGATTTTGTGTACTAAGTTGAAAATTTGTGTTTGTATTGCTTATTGATTTAGATATTTTTCGTTGCATATGTTATGTGATTATTTTGCATAATTCACTTAGGAATGAGAATTAAGTAATACTAATTAAGTATCTTGAAATATGGTCAAGCGTCTAAATGAGTCACTACATTTTTAAACATGTAGTATTCTTGTAAAATGGTGTTTGGTATATATGTTTCTACAATGATGTTTAATGAATATGTCGTGCTATAAGATAGAAACTTGTCTTTGATTGATCATGTAAACTAACCGTATCATGTTTGGACGATAACACTTTGTTGTTATCAATTTTCCATGTTTGGCTTAATTTCCATTTATGGTAAGCTCATAATCCTCGGCTTGATCTATATGCTAACATGTGTTAGAATATGTGTTTTTGGTTTTAATCTATCACATCTAATTAGGTGCATATGTTCCTAGTATAATTAGGATATTTGAACGGGTTTCGGGAGTCGATAAATGTCCATTGTTAGGGAGTGTTTGGCGCAACTTGAAATTTGAACAATTTGGTGGTTAAACAATGTGTTTTATGGATATATGTACTTCTAGGATCTTTTGTTATCTTTGGACAATGTCTTATACTAACGGATATGCAGGTAGACAACATTTGGGATGTTCTCAAATTTTTCAAGTTTATGGATATTTCACTAAGTATAGTGAAATTCGCTAGCCCCCGGTCAAAGTCTAACGGTTAGAGTATTTCTATATCCAATTTTTGCATTTCCTAATCAGTTCTATATTTAAGTTTATGTTTTGGGAATTTTCGGAAAATTTGGAAATCGTCTCGTCCTCGAAAAACCTGGTCTGTCCACTTTTCTGGGCTTGGCGGATATGGCGGAACCAAATATTGGGTTCCGCCAGTGCATTTTCTAGGTACTCTAGAATTTGGCCCAACGGACCAGGCGGAACCAAAATCTGGGTTCCGCCTGTGTATGTATATGGTTCCGCCAGTCCTGCAGATTCCTTTTTAAATTTTCATTTAAATCCCTCACCCAAGATCACTCACTTTCATCACTAGGATTCTTCTCACTGATGTTCACTCATATTAGGATTAGGATATTTCACTGGCACCTATAAGATAATCATCTATAATAATACTTTCAAACTTCACAAGAATGATCCAAGATACCTTTTTTCTTAGAGGAAGGAATCTGGAAACTTGTTCCTTGCAATCCTCGAACCATTGAGTATTTGTGATCACTACACACACTTACTGCATTCTTTCATCCTTAACTCATCCTTCATCCATTAGCTTCACTTATTTGGTGACTTGACAACTTCCTAAATAATCTGGACTCATTATTTACAAAGATTACATATAATATCTAAATCACAAGTCTAACTTATGACTATAGATATTGTCTTGTATCTACATATGTTACCTCACTTGGTTAACATAAAAATAATGTGTCATCCTTCAAGACGATAAGGATTTACATCAAGTCATAACTCACACTTAAGTTATAGATGTATTATCGAGTCTTGCTATCCTTTTATGCTATCCAATCTCAACTAAGTAGGATTGACAACTTAAGTATTTCGTTCGAAATATTCAAGTAAACTTGACTTACTACCGTAGTCATTAAAAGTCATATCCGAAAAATCAACACCCAAGTATTTTAACAATATTTGTTAAAACACTCATCACAACTAGAACACTTATCATAGTACTCTCCCAATCAATAGGAACAAAAACAAATGTCAATAGGTTTTCATCCTTAAACATTTAGCACTTAAGTTCACTTGTTCTTTCACCATCATCTCATCACATTCACCTTGTGATATATCTCAGCCCATAAGCTTCACAAACATGAGCAAAACTTCAAGCACCTCACCCGCTAGTTGTACCAACCAATGGATCACAACAAATTAGGATTCATCCTTCTTCACTTTCAAAATCTATGAAACTTAAGTACTTCCATAGCACAACAAACCTCTACATCACCACATCCTTCTTTAGACACACTAGAAGAGCTACCACCTAGATAAACCAATCCACCATCCTTATCTTCATTTGAATCCATTGAGTGCATTGCTCAAAAAGCCCTTTGTCTAAACACTCGTTAAACAAACTCAACCATACTTTAACACCTAAAGTATTAGAACCTTCACCA
The DNA here is from genome assembly GCA_014162995.1 of Artemisia annua. NCBI lineage: Eukaryota > Viridiplantae > Streptophyta > Magnoliopsida > Asterales > Asteraceae > Artemisia > Artemisia annua. Next base: position 20,200 of record LBNU01007025.1, read on the forward strand.
TCAAATGAGCATGAAGCGTACATTCAATTACACTAGGTTTAAGTAGTACTTCTTTCACAAGTTATCAAAGTATTAGTAATACTTTTAACTTCTGCGTATGTTTCATTAAACTTCAAATCAACATTTTAACAACATGTTAAAATGCAATCTCAAAGCCAACCTCATACACCCTGAGCAACAATGACTCTTGAAGAGTATACATAAGAAACTCGAGTGAATTCCTTGCTCATCATCTAGTTTAAACCTTGTGCACATCCACGGTTAATCCTACACATCTCTAGAGCATACACAAGATCTATTGAAGCCGGTAATTTCACTTAGATTCCTGTTCCAAAGAGCTTTCTTAAGAACGTTCTTAACATATTCCGTTATCACACACAAACACATCTCTTGGTCTTGGATGACCAAATCACTTACGTAATACATACTTAAAATCTACATAAAAGATGTCTCCCTTTAGATCATTCAACCATAGATTCCAAACACAAAGATTAAAATCTTTTGCATTACACATACATGTGTCGTTTACATGTTATTTAGGCATCTTAACATATCCATGATAACTATTTGATTGATTCATGTGTAAACCTTGGAAAGGTTTTGTCTGCATGCTTATATGTTTCATGCTACTAAATGTTAACATGATTTGTATGATATTTTTATGATGTTTTGAATGATTAACATGTTACTTGTTAACTCATGATATGTCATTTTAATACATGATATTTTGCTGTCATTTATATGATATTTATATGATGTTTTGATACATGATGCTTTTATATGATATTTATATATTTGAAAGCTTGTGTCTTTTGCTGTCATTTATTAGATCCATGCTTAGGATGGACTATATAATACTTGCTCCAAAATGTTATCATTTAAACATGGGTTGCATAAATTTTTTGTCCTTTTTCTTTCGTAACTTTGTCACACTATTTGTTCACTTCGTGTGCACTTATAATTTGTCGAAGAACTTTTGGTATGATAAACATTTAGAAGTCGTTTTATCATACAAATTAATCACATAGATTGTTATATGCTTAAGTGTCTAAGCTTTACAACAAAACAATTTCACAATGAAGTGCTTTAAATAATGTCATGCTCTTGCTTAGTATGATTATTTGTCTTGTTGCTATGTGGTAACTTTATATCTAGTAGTCGAATGCGTTGTTTGTATTAGATAATATCTTTAGATTTTTATCTTGTTGACATCTTTTGTCACTAACAAATTTATTTTAGTGGATTGAGAACTAATCATTTGCCATCTCACTTCATTCTAACTTTTATATGCTCATCTCGCATAACTGTAATCCCTTTATAGCTACGTGGATTAGTAATATGTTTTATGGAACCCCTACACTTGCATATAGTTTTATAGCTAATAGGATTGAGTCTTAGAGATTTGAAATTTGTGTTTGGATATCTTTCAATCAACCTCTTTCTAATTCACATAATTGCTTCCGCTTCCAAAAATTACTTCCATCACTATTTAGCTATAACAATACTCTTGTCCTTTTCACCTCCGCTTTTCAAAAATCACCTCCATAACAACACTCTAATCCTTTCCACCTCCTTTGAGAAAACCACATGCCTCGTCATGCGATCATCTCGCATTGATAGAGAAGAGCTACATGACTTCAAGGATAAAGTTCTTTGTATGTTAAACAATATCCGCAAAAACATTACTAAGTTCATCGCTTTCATTAACCTACAACCTCCTAAACACTTCATCATCATTCTTTATACGATGCATTACACAATATGTTGGATGTCCACCGATTGAGGAGGAGAGAAATTCATTAACATATTTGTATTTTGTCAAATTGTATTTAAAGAACATCTACTCATGTTTCTTACACCCTAAAATACCAACACATAGGTACACTCCATTTAGGTAAAGTCGGTTCACAAAACCACAAGTGCTTCTAGCTTTTGACATTTTCTCTTTTTAATAGTTCAAGCCTTTTTCACCCCAAATATCTCATCAAGTGAAAAACACATCATGTGTTTGACAAAGTTCTTCATTTCCACAACCAAAAACTAATCCAATGGAGTCTAGGATTCTTCTCAAAACTAGGACTTCAAAACTTCATTGTCAAGAACACCATCATAGGATCTCATCCTCTTCTTCCTCGACACATATCATGCACGTCATTGTCAGCGCAAACGATATATTAATCAAAGCAATCATTCTCAACACTTTCTCAACACGTTGGTCTAACCAAGACTCTCCCATCATATGATGTCATTCTCATCCTCATATAGGTATTTAGTATTTTTACTCTTTTCATATGGAATTCTTGTTTCTAGGTGCTTATTATCCTCACTTCCTTTCAATTCCATTCAAGCATGTATTATGACAAGATACATCATCTTTGGTAGATGATAAAGTCATATTCGTTGTTTATCCCTCAAGTTGTGAATTTTAGATAAGGATTGCATGAATCGATATGTTCAATCTTTATTTTCATTCTAGCATTTACTATACACACGAGTTTCTAATTCTTTAAATAGTTGTCTAAGTTATCATTGCCACCATAGATTAGCGAAAACTTTCTTCTACCGAGTTATCACCACATCAATCCTACTAGTAAACCAACACCAACACTAGCATCACTCACTTTAACTATTAATATTTTAACTTCACCTCATATCTTCCTTCTAGGCATTTTTTTGTAGGATTTTATCATATTATATTAGTGTTTTTTTCTCATGATTGTATTTCTTTTTACAAGAATACACCTCATGAGATCTTTGATTTCATGGTTCTCTACTTTGAGTCGCTTATATCATTTATATACTTACATCTTATTTTTCTTTGAGATGAAATATATTGCACTAACTCTTTCATTGTAGGTTCACCATTATATACGCTCGAACGTATATAGCATACTCATCTAAGGATGATGTTTGCATAGAATATTTTCCTTCTTTCATTATAGGTGCTTCTTGATGTAGGAGGAATATCCATCAAGCACTCATATTGCATCTTCTATACACTTTGTTGTAGAGGACACGTTTGTCTAAAGACAAAACTTCTATTGTACAAATTTTTGTTTTGTAGGTTCATATTGACGCCCTAAAGCAAGGGGGAGCTTCCGTCAAGCATTTTTAGAATGCATCATACACACGCGTTATTATATATCATATACTCATTATAGGAAAATTATTATCTTACACTAACCTTTATTTTGTAGGATTCTTCATCCTTGCATCATATACGTTGGTACCCTAGCAACGGGGAGTATTGATCAAGGGGGAGCTAATCATGCACTAACATTGGTTTTGTAGCTTTCTTATTTCTTGTGTCATATACGTTGGGACCCTAGCAATGGGGAGTATTGATCAAGGGGGAGCTACAATCTAGGGGAAGCATGCACGCACTCATCTTTATTCTCATTCTTCGACACACTTTTGTGTTTCGACAAAAAGAAGGAGATAAGTCAACATAGTCCAACATGCATTTCATTTATCATGCATTTTTCGTATAATTTTTATGTTGCACAACACTAACCTTGATGTAGGTTAAGGAACTTAATTTGATCCATGGATCCGATAACAACTTAAGGGATGAAACAACCTTAGGAAATTGGAGTTGAAGAATTAACTTCACTAGGGATGATGCAAGCTCGCCATTTCGGGGAGAAATGAAGTTAACTCCAAGGACACACCATTTTTGTTTTGACAAAAGGGGGAGAAGAGTGTAAACGGAGAAGGAAATGTAGAAGGTGTTGCCGATACAAGTAAGTAATACAGACACAAGTAACTTTTTACATTTTACATTCTATCACGTTTACATATTTTGTCATTATCAAAAAGGAGGAGATTGTTAGTGCAAATATTACGATATTTAATCTATACAGTCTCGTTTGTTTTGTTTGATGACAAACGTATAACTTGATACATAACGTAAAATGTACAAGTTACTCATAATCATATTTTGTCTCAACATACATTCAACACCTCTCAACGTCTCAAGTCATCGTATGCTACAACACAGGTTCGTACATGTTTGTTATGTGGCATTATGATCAAACCCCTTGACCAACCATTTAGAATGACTAAAATACTTTTAGAGTCTTTAAGTATTTTAGGTGTCAAAGTACACTTTAGGTGTTAAATAGAATAAGTGCCACATTAGGTATCTAGATAATATTAGTAAGTTTACAATACATAAAAATGTATCTTATAACAACATAAGTACATAAAACATTTTTAGTAACTTACTAAATATTATATAGCTAGCTAATATATTTTTCATATACAAGTAACTTACCTTTTTAAGTTAGTATATACATTTGTCTAAATGTATTTTTCATAAAATAGAAAACACTCTTTTATTACCTCATGTATAGTGTCATCTAAATTGGAAAGAATCTTGTAAGATATTTCATAGATCATGATTAGACTAGACATAGATACAGAAAGATATTTGGAAGATATCTTTGTCATAGATCTTGTAGTTGACTTAGAAGACCTTGATTAGACTAGAGAAAAAAATAGAAATATATACGTCTTGTCTTGTCAACATTGACTTTCAAGTACATGTCTAGTCTTGTCATTAGCATCATGTATTGCATCATGATATTTGGAATGTAGTAGCCCATGGTTTATGTCTTTGTTAGTTTGCCTATAAATAGAAGTTCATGGTTTACTCATGAACTTAATGAAAAACAACACACATATAGATAAGTAGCAAACCATGTAGAAACACATATCAATCACCCTTTCCATAATGATCATAATGTTACTAACTCTCATTATGTTGTAAGCATATCATACATCTTGATCCACCAAAGAAAGCTTGGAGATCTTCCCATCATCATCCACCAAAGCATATCAACATATGAAGATTCAAGGGCACTTGACATCCTCAATGATTGAAGACTTCTGATCAATGGAAGTTCATATAGATTATGCATTTATATCCATTGGACTTTTATGTCATGGATCATCATTGTATCATCACAATATAGATTAGATGGTTTATGTGTTTGTACCATAAAACACAAGGTTTTTATGTTGGGCCACAAAACATAGCGGGAATGGTTGTACCCTTGGAAAAGAACTCGACATCTAGCTTAGTGTCGGAAATATTGTATAGGCGACGTTAGGAGTGGTTGTACCTTTGTAAAAGAACCCGGTATTTAGCTTTGTACCGGAAAAAGTGTAAGCGACGATTGTAAGGTTTTCTCCGCCGAGAATGGAGCTTGTTGATCTAGTGAAGTAACTCTCGATTTGGGTACTCGAGGAGTGGAGTAGGGCGGAGAGGAGATCCGTGACCGAACCACTATAAATCCTCGTGTTCGGTTTGCACTTTCTTTTACTTATTGCTTTGCTTTTATACTTGCATTATATCATTGCGTGTGGTATGACTTGATGGTTATACTTGTGTGACAACTTGCTATATGTTTTATATTAGTCATAAGACTATTATTAGCACTTTACATATTACGGCAAGCTTGAATGGATATTTGATACAACAAGTTTTAAAGTTTTTAACCGGCAAACTATTCAACCCCCCTTCTAGTTTTCCACAATCATGTCACCTTTTTTCGCGATTTCTCGTATGATGTGATACTTGCGAAGCATGTGCTTAGTGATGGGTGTCGAATCCAACAAAAATAAATCCTACTTCTATTATTTGTAGTTAGCAACAAGTAGGGTCGATTCCACAGAGATTGGTATAGATTATTTCTTATATAACGAAACAGGTTAACAGGGGGGTTTTGATGTTTGACAAATAAATAACAATGAATAAAACTAAGAGATTAAACTAAGTACTATAAAGAGATATAATTTGTGAGTAAATACAATCTAGTTAAAGGTGCAATCTAAGTATGAATCCATGGTTGATCATCGATGCTAAATGTTTCATATACTTAAGAATAAATTGGTTATGGTCGTTAACAAGCTCCAACAATCTGTCTCTCCTTAATGTGTCGATAAATAAAACAGCTCTTTGATTACTTCTCTTATCAAACAACGAGCCTTAAACAAGCTCTTAAGACTTAATTTTCGATAGCATTAGGCCTTAGAGAAACTACCAATTCTAATTGATAAGCGCATAAGCTCTCTTCATCTCAACTAGATTACATATTCCCTTAACAATAACTAAAAACTTGACCATAATCAATATTGTTAATTGCTCCAAGTATTAGAACATTCAAGCAATTACGGACTTCAATTTCTAAATAGCAAAGTAGTATTTCAACAATTGAATAACAAAATTGAAATTCAACTAATCAAAATAAGTTCAAACATTCTGGGAATATGCAAATATTCTTAAGTTTTGAATTCAGGAGATTAACAAATCTCAAAACCTAATTCGATTCAATAACATAGAAACTCCTTCAACTAGAAAGTAAAATAAATTAGCTACTCATGACAAGAGGAAGAAATCACAACTAAAGGATGGTGTGCCCTCCGTCTTTGATCTTTAGTTGTCTTTCTGTGTTGGTGTTCTTTTCTTGGTTTTGTGATGAGTGTTTTTTTTGAGTAACTCCCCCCTTAAACCACCTGGTCTTCTTGTAGTTTTAAGTGTATCCCCGCTTTTGTCAACTGATGCCACGATTTCTCATATCCCCTGAAGAATCGTTCCCTCCTTCTTGCCTCAATGAGACCCATGATCTGATCTTGTGTTTTACTTTGGGTACTTGTACAAAGAAATCATCTAACTTTCAAACTCTTGTCAAATTAGGCCTCATATTTTATACCTACAAGAAAACATAAGTTTGTGAGGTATTTTAGTCTTTTAAAAACCAACCTTAACACATAAAGATGCACTACAAGAAAAGTGGCTTTTTAGGACCCCCATAAGCGTCATAAAATGGTACTTTTCAGGACCTTTCATTTAATAGGACCAAGGGTGAAAGCGTTTCATGTAAGGCGGTTGTAATAGGTCCAAAGCATCCTAACCCTTATGAAACCAATTTTATGGTCGTATTATATGTCTATGAACAACACAAATAGCGTCCTAATAAAACCATATTAGGACACTTTTACATTGTTTTAACATGTGATCACCTACTTTTAATCTTTTGAGACACATAAAAACGTCCTTAAAAGTATTGTTAGGACGCTTAAGATGTAACATCATAGCTATTTTAGCAACCAAGAA
>LBNU01007026.1:1411-13351 GCA_014162995.1 Artemisia annua
GAGCTCCCCAAGGCGAAGAACTCGGCCTGATAAAACCTTTGCCTGACAATTCAGCCAACTGCTCTGACAACTCTTGCATTTCCGTAGGTGCTAATCGATAGGGTGCACGCGCTACTGGCGCGGCTCCTGGCACCAAGTCAATTCGGAACTCAATTTGTCGAGCTGGCGGTAGTCCAGGTAAGTCTTCTGGAAAGACTTCTGGGAAATCCCTCACAATTGGCACATCTTCCAATCGCTTCTCTTTGGGACTCTTCTCTTTCTTCTCAGAGACGTGAGCTAGAAAGAGGTAGCATCCTTTATTGATGTACTTCTGCACCTTCGTACACGAGACGGTGTTCAACCTTGACGAACGTGCATAATCACTTCGATCTCCCCCAACAATGAGAATCTCATTTCCGTAAGGTACTCTGACAATCTTTTCATCACAGATGATGACGGCATGGTACTTCGATAACCAATCCATCCCTTTGATGACGTCAAAACTACCTAGCTCTACCAGCATAAGATCGATATTGAAAGGGTGATTTAGCAAGTTTAGAGTGTAGCCTCTTATAACGGTATCTACTCTCTCTAGATTCCCATTAGCTAATTCTACGTCAAAGACGTTATCTAAGGTGGTCGGGGCAATACCAAGAAAGAGCTAAATGCAGTTGATACAAAACTTCTATCTGCTCCCGTATCAAACAAAATCGATGCATAGCGATTATTTAAGAGAAACACCACATTCAGGTCGTCCTGAGCTTCCCTTCTGCCAACAGCATAAACTCTTGTAGCAGCTCCTCCTCCATTGCCCTGGTTCCCAGTGTTACTAGTTGTCACTTGGTTACCACCACCATTTCCTTGATCTCTAGGCTTCCTGCACTCATTGCGGTAGTGACCCTTCTCACCACAACCGAAGCATGTGACTTCCGCTTTACGGTTGTTGGGCGGCGTTGCTTGAGCAGTAGCTAGGGATCTAGACCGACAATTCCTGGCCAAATGCCCCACTTTCTGGCAGTTATGGCACTTAACAGTACACTCTCCTTTGTGGTGTAGCTTGCAGCGGTTGCAAAAAGGTGCGTTTCCTGCGTACCCTTTCTTCTCGGTCGTACCAGCTGCATATGCCTTTGCCACTGCCTGTTTCTTGTTTTGAGAGTTACCGTTGTTTCCCTTAGAGTGATCATTCCACTTCCTCTTGTGGTCGGTACTCTTTTCTGGAGCATCTTCCAATAGCTGGTCCATTAGCTTGTTGGCCGTTTACATGGTCTCATGAAGATCCTTAGCCTTTGAAGTAGTCACACTTCCTTTAATCGACTGAGGCAATCCTCTCACATACCTCTCAATCAATCTGGTCTTAGTCTGAACCATCTCTAGGCACAACAACACTAGCTCTTGGAACCTCTGGTTGTAAGCAGCTATGTTGTTATTCTGTACATTCAGGTTCCAGAACTCTACTTCCAACTTCATAACCTCATTGCGTGGGCAATACTTCCTGAGTACCGTCTCCTTGAAGTCATCCCACAACATGGCATAAGCAACCTCAATACCAGCTGATTTCTTGTAGTTGTTCCACCAGGTCAAAGCAGCATCCATGAAAGTGAAAGATGCATACTTAACCCGATCCTCATCACTACATCCACTGATGTGAAACACAGTCTCTAACTTCTTAATCTATCTGAGTAAACCAATGGCTCCCTCTGTTCCTCTGAATCCTCCATCCATAACCTTCTTGAATTCATTGTAGGAACAGCCACGGTTACCAGTAGGAGGTCTCGAATTCCCTGTGTTGTTAGATGAATTGTTCGCAACAGCTAGTGCGGCGGTTACACGTTCACTGACTAGATGATCCTGTGTGGCATGGTTCACTGCTGGTGGATCTGTCGCGGTCCTGGGTGGGACTGCATCCTCAGCATTTCGCCCTCATGTAGCCCTTGCCGGAGTAGCATTTTCTGCAGTTCTGCCACGCACAACTCTCGCTGGAGTAGGTGGGTCAGCAGTTCGTCCTCGAGTAGCTCTAGTTGACTTTCGTGTGGGTGCCATTTATCTGCATCACAAGAGATGGCGATAAATGAGATCTTGTGCATGGAAAAGGATGTCACATGAATACACAATATCATAGACAAGATGCAAGGATAAAGTCAACAAATAGAGGAAACGAACAATCGAATAGATAAACCAAGCTTGTTATATTCATAGATCAAATCTGAAGTACACAAAATTACAAGCTAGTTTAGAAAATCATCACTAACTGATGACTCATCAGTTTAGTGGAAGTACAACATCCTACGAAACTAGGCTAAGAGTGGTCACGCTCGACACGCATCTGCTCGAAAGCTGCTGTCATCTCTCCCATGGCAGCCTCCAAGTGAATCAAATGATGCCTGAGCTCCTGGTTCTCTGCCATCACTGCTCCAATCATGTACTCAGCAATCTCAATCCTCTGCCACTGAGCACGCTCAGAACCTCGAACTCTACCAGGCATCCTATGAGTCTGGTGCCGATCTCTCCTTAAATCTCTTACCTGAGCTCCCAATATCCCGAGCTCTCTACCATGCAACCTCTCAAAAGCCTCAAATCTAGCCTGTAACCCAACTATCTCCCTGCGATCAGCATATACCTCCTCAAACAAAACACAAGCAGCCCTGTCAATCGTCCCAACACGCCCCTCTACCCTCTAAAGGCGGTCAGACTGCTCCAATCTCTGAATCTGATCGGAATGAACCTCTAGCAACAACTCCTGGTTAGCCAACTGAACATGTATCTCATCTATGACAGTAAGCTCCTCACCTACAGCTGGTGAATCCGGATGCAGAGAAACTGCTGGTGATGCTAGTGGGGAAGGTATCGGTGAAGTAGGTGGCACGAGTGGAGGTGACGATGGAGTATACTCTGGACAGGCAGCCTGAACAGTATCGCATGGAATGTCTACTCACTGAGTATCCCCTGAACCCTGTACCTGAGCATCTCTGGAGCTCTGTCCGATCTCATATACACCCTGAACATCCTCCATAACACCCTTGCCATGAGATGGCATAACCCGCTGATCCACATCCATCGGTGTCTCTCTGTCACTGTCAATGTACACATAACCCGAAGTAGGCTCAACCGGTGCTGTCACTGCTGGTGCTGTCTCAACCTGAACCTGAACCGAATCCACTACTGGATCCTCCATCGGATCCTCATCCTCATCAGAATAGGATGATACAGATCTCCGTAATCTCTGACGGGGTGGTGAATGATCTGGAGATGAAACCGGTGAATGATCTGATGATGAAGTAGGGGTATTCGTATAACCGTAACGGGACCTCATAGGTGATGATATCAAGTATGAAAGTCTGATAGGCTGATCAATCGGACGTACCGACATACGAGCAGTACGCTGAAAAGCAGGAGTCTCAGCAACAGTAGCATCCTGATCATGCTGTGAGAGTGAGTAGTGAGCAGGAGATGAACGATGTGCTGAAGCGAAACGAGGCAAGAATGGTGAAACTGATGGTGGATCTGTGTGTGTAGCCGTAATAACTTCCATAAGCGGGTTATCCGCAAACGAAACTAGCTGACGAGAAGGAGATGAGTGTCCAACAGACAGTATGGGCTCCGAAACATCGAACTGATGAGACATGGTCTGTGACAAATACGGTGCGGTATGTGTAAGTATAAATAAAAATACTTATATTATATATGTTAAGTAAATACTAACAGCACAGTATAGCACTAAAACATATAAAGCAAGAATCAACTAAGTCATGGCAAACAAGTAGGCAGGCATCTGGCGGTCATAAGAAGCGTTTTGATAAAAGTGGTTATACTTTAGGTTTTTAATTTACCTAGTTCTCTATAACCTAGGNGTATAAATAAAAATACTTATATTATATATGTTAAGTAAATACTAACAGCACAGTATAGCACTAAAACATATAAAGCAAGAATCAACTAAGTCATGGCAAACAAGTAGGCAGGCATCTGGCGGTCATAAGAAGCGTTTTGATAAAAGTGGTTATACTTTAGGTTTTTAATTTACCTAGTTCTCTATAACCTAGGCTCTGATGCCAATCTGTAACACCCCCAAAAATAGATATTCGCGGAAGCATACATGTTTTGGGTCCTACGAAATAGGAATCACAACACAAAGATATAGAGAATGGATAGAAAATCCGTTTTGAAATCCATTACATAAATTGAGTCAAATGTCATACATAAGTTTCAGGTTTTTAAATAAAGTAAGGCCCAGTTACATGACTGTACCAAAGTTTTCAGAGTCACGCTTATGTAAAAACACTTATTATTCTTATGACCCATGCCATGCCTTGCCTTCCACAATAACATACTTTAAGCACCTGAAAAACATGCTAAAAGTCAGCTAACGCTGGTGAGTCTATAGGTTTAAAGTAAATAGCACGTATGGACCATAGCAATAATCAGCAAGCACACACTAATTCTGTATGCAACACTAAGCTCAACAACCGAACTAGACAAAAGTATGCCAAAGGCATAAGTACAACAAAAGTGCCCGCGAGTGATAATCCCTAGTCACTCGGCAAAGAGGTCGTCATGGTATACGTCCGCATTGGCCCAATGTATGGCCAACCGAACGGAGGATTCACCCTCAATAGATCTATTTATAACATACGCTTTTCCCAGCAGGAATTGACGGTGTTGATAGTGGGCAAAGTGGGATTCAAGCAAACTTAGGTTTCCGCATACCAGTGTGTAAAAACAAGTTCAGTTTTGGTCCATGAAAACAGTTTTGCATGTTTCTCACCCCAAGGTTTATAAAACAGTACTTATAAGAAAATGGGGCTATAAACTCACCTTAAGAGATAGCCATCTGCTAGTCAATAAGTAAACAGTGCAACCGCTCCGACACGTGACCTAAGTAAGTATGGTAAGTCTTAGTACAACATTCGTGTTTTAAGTGTTTGACTCTTTTGAAAAGGTTTTTATGTTATGTGTTACCATGTGCTCGTGTATTTCTTGCTTGTCGTGTGGTACGTATGTTTCAAAGTAATCTTATTAGAAAGGCTCTTGGTGATGGCTCGTGGTGATAGTGAATGGTTAGTGCATAACGGAATATCCGTGTGTTATATTCATCGTCATAATACGTAGGTAATATATATATATATATATATATATATATATATATATATATATATATATATATATATATATATATATATATATATATATATATATATATATATATACTAGTTTTCGAACCCCGCCCGATGGGCGGGCATGACTTGTAATTTACATTTTAATCTATTCGTGTACGGATAATAGTGATCTTTTAGTTTATTTTTTTATTGGAAGCATTACGAATAAATAAATGGACGCTTACAATTATATAACAATTAAAATATACAAATTTAATTGTAAAAAAATAGTATATGTAACAACATAGTGGCAAATCTCTATTTGGTAGGATTGGGCATTACTCCTGGGAATAAATTGTAATGAGTCACCAAATAGTTGAATGATGCAATATAAACGTATGTACTCAATAGCAATAAGTTTATCAACATCATCCGCTCTAACTACATATTCATGATTTATGGCCCCTGTGTCATCAAGAATACCGCAAGTCAAGAACAAATAGACACTGATGGGACGGCAAGATACCCTACCTTTCTCCCTTCTAAACACAAATAATAATAAATGATACAATCTATTATAAAATGACCATTTTACTTGATGTACCAAAATGGGTGGATCAGTGGTATTAGATAGTGGACCACATAATTTGAGAGCTCGAAGTTGAAATATGCTTAGCATTGCTTGTTACGTATAGATGATAGAAATGAAGAATTGTGTAAAGAGACAGAGATTCCACATGAGAAGTTCCAGCGAACATTGAAAACCATGGAACAATGACACCAGTTGCACTTCAGTTGGAGAATACATGCAAGCAAATGAGAACCCATTAGCATTTCTACACCCTTTGACCTGTTCACTTTATAGTTAACTTTTAGCTTAAATGGGATAAACACAATTCCAAAGGCATAAAAAGAAAAACGGTTAAACTGGTGATATAGTTTAGTACTTTAATTGAATTGAAAGTCTTTGTAGTAGCATTATTGAGATCATTGGATTCATTACACTTTATAAGTGTCATAAGATATATAGCCAACAAAATTATCAAAACTACAATAAATTCCAACGTTGGTAAAGCATTGTGATGAGACTTCTAGTTAGAGAATTCATACAAATTTGATCCCTCATCACTTTTTAATACCTTGAATAACGCATTACAAAACACGGATCAAAACACGCCTTACAGTAATTTAAAATATGGTCCCATGTTAACCCCTCATATGATACAGCAAACCTGCAGGGACGTCAAGTATTTTGTCTCATGGTGGCAAATAATGTTCATCAATGAAATAGCATAATCATCTGGTGACTGGAAATACAGATATCAGTCACATGAAAGTAAGTAATTAACCAATTTCAAGAAATCCACTTTCATTATTGCCAAAAATGTTAGCTGTAATATGTAACCTGTTACATAGTTGAATCCCTGCACTCATGCTTCACATCTAGTTGAATATTCCCTTCTTAAAAAATGAGCAGTCACCTAAACGATCAAGAAAAACAATTAGTTATTTTTTAATATACCTGAAAGAAATATGATATTCAAATTTCAGCAAGTGCCTGACTTCCACGGTTTGTAGTTCATCATTAAACTCGATGTTCTATATTGAGCAACAACTTCCGTTACTGGTTAACATCAACATACAAAAATTTGTATCTGGACAAACCAATATTGAAGTTCAGAGTGATAAAAAATATATGTACACTCGCCATAGAAAATTTAACTCTTTCCCAATCCTCTTACACTTTGCTTATTGCATCTATACTACAACATAAAGAATTACAAAGAGTTTTAAGATGAAATCATGTAATTTTACAAAGAAAAAAGAAGTATAAAATCAAGACGATTTAATACCTCAACACATAGAACAGTAGCTTTGTGTTCCACAAACTTATCAACAGGAGTTCCAAAACCATTAGAAGTTAGGTTTTGACGATCAAACATGCAAACAGATTGATAAGCTTACCTAAAGTGACATTATAGGACCAGATATTGCCACGAATCTGAGACATGACAGAATTAAGTTTGATCATATGTAGCGACTTCCAAAGCTTGTTTTCAGAAAATGACCATCAAGCATGATATTACTTAGAAAAAAGTCAGCGCTTTTAACTTTGTACTTGGAATCCAACAGCAAGTTATCAGGTTTAAGATATTTGTGAACCACCATTTATTGATATACATGATACATGATATTAATACTATTTGTTTTACATAATAGATTTATTTCTATTACCTAAGAATAAACAAAAGTACATGATGTTGATGTAACTGACAGTGGTATCCATTGCCAAGCGACCATCTACAACTTCAACATGTAATGTTTGCTACCTTTGCAGCCGATTGCTGAAGTTTTTGAAGCTTATCCTCAAGAATATGAGGAGGGCGTTGCTCGTTGTTATGATGCCTCAAAGATCTGGATGCAAGTAAGTGAAAATACAAACACTTACCAAGTAAATTCAAGAATTTGCTAATTGAAGATCCACAAAAAAAAATAACCAAGAAAGCAGGAACCAAACACCCCATAACACTACAAAATGGAAATATAGTTGGTTTTTATTACCTCAAGTAGCCTGGTAAACACTCCAAAGTAGAGACATTAGTGAGGACTAAATAAAATATTGAACGAATGAAAAAGAGCATACGAAATTAATTGTCTCTACTATGAACAAAAAAGAACCTCTGGATCATGGATTTGGAATTCAGTTTTATATTGAAATTCAGGGCGTCGGCTACTGGAACAATCCTTTCCCTCCAGATGTCTTTGACTACGAGCATGCTATGTTTTAGAAGCTCATGTTAGTAGTGGAATCAATGAACACGATAGAGCTATATCTTATAATATATCAGAATAAATAAATTATAATCAGGTTTAGTGGATAACTAACATTTGTTCTGTCAAATCTTTCAAACAAAACTACACGACCACCACGGTCTCGAGTAGCAAGAAGGTCCCCAAATTTATCAAATTCTATAGCTTAAATTATATCAACTGCACACAGAACATGGAAAAATGTCAGTGTTAAGTAAATGGTTTAAGATCTATGTCACATACTCAGCAATTCGGATGGGTTCAGTTAGGCAACCATCGATGGATTTATTAAATGGGGATATTGATATGTGTTCTACAAAAGTATATACTGGTTCATTGTTTGTGTACCCTTTTCATGCCGGCATAATGTCTTATATTAGAAGTTGTAAAACCTAACATAGTGATTACAAACATTAAAAATAGATCAAAGAAAAGGTTACCAACATATAACTACTTTAAAATGCACTTCAGATCTTACAGCACAGTTGGTTATAGCAAGCTTACCCTGCAAGCATTGCGCCTGACCTTAGAGATTGGAAAGATGCATGTCCTACGTGTTGCAAATCAACAAAAGGAGTAAATGTTGTTAACTACTATAAAAGAAGATAAAAGTACTTTAATGTGCATGTCTTGTACTTCCCGTACACCACCATCGCGAAAACCTTTTTCAAGCTCAAGTGCAGTATGTTTAAGCTTTTATGCATCAGTAATCTTTTGGCAATGCAAATGAACCAAAACTGATTTTCCATCCGGTTAAAGAAGTGTATTTCTATTTAAACAATTAAATATTACCGAGTAAAGGCAGTGTCCATGAATTCAAAAAGATAGTACCACCTTAAACGTTGATAACAGCCACCGTATAAACCTTGCCGATTTGCAATTGCTTCATCAACTCTTAGTTCTCATTGTTGAGATTTTCCACCTGATAAGAGTTGACTGATAACTGATCGCCCTATAGATGTTCTTATCTTTTTTATATGGTATCCACTTGTATAAACAAAACACGGAGCCACCTAAGAGGAATGCACCACCTATAGTTGTGAGACTGATGCTTAGTGCTGCTTGATTTGTTTTTTCGCCTACATATTCGTGTTAGGCATGTATGAACAAAATGCAATGCAGAAACATGAAGAATTGACTATTAGACCTCAATAAGAAATTGCATTTACCTATTTCGACATAAGAAAGGCGTAAGAAAAGATTCTTCCCACCAAATGAGATCTGCTCGATCTCAATGAGGTCTTCTGTCCAAGCCTTATAGTAAATGCTAGTCACAAAAGCATATGCCTTGCAAGAGCAGTTACCCATGCACCAGCGTTGGCATTCATCGGGATTTTTGTTTGGAAAATAGTGATAACGATCTGGGAGCTTCAGCCCTTTTAGAACCTGGAACTTATCAGCATTAGACTTCCCAGAAGCTAACTACTTTGATTCTTGTCACACAAAAGCTCACTACGCCTAACACAACCCCTTGTCCAGTTACTTTGGCTCCATTCCTCATTTGACACCGGGACAAACCCTTTTAAGAAGTCACAAATAGGAGACTTGTTCGTACAAATTGCAAAACTACCACAGACTCCATAAACATCACAAGAATTATCAGGTGCTTACCATCTAAAATCCCACATGTTATATTCATTTATACAATAAGCTTTCGAGAGACTTACATATTGTTCTTGGATAGATCGTTGGTGTTCCTGACTCTACTTCCCCATACATGACATGCTGAGTTCACAAGAAACTTGGTAAGAATATTGGAGTCTCACACCCTGAAAGTACATGCAACTATCCCAAATTAGAAACGATACTCGCATAACATATATATTGATTTACAATTGATGCACATAACGGCAACTGGTTTTAAGCAAGTACAGTAATGGTTGCACCCGTATAACTCCGAAATCATAATTTTTGCAAGATCATAGATGAGGACTAACTTCAATGCAATGAAAAAGGGAAAGCTGATAATGATCATATCATAATTGTACTGCTTGCAATATTAGCCAGCCATCAAAAGGTTAATGTCTATCTATTGTTCTTGCTCATTATATTGTATATTTTCAACATGAAGGCACATAAGGATAGTAGATTATCTATTAAAAAAAGTGGTAGATACCTGCTGCCTTTATATTGAGAAAGTAGAAAAGGGTATGCATAATTGTGTGAACTTCAACATATTAGGGTTTTCAGAAAAAAATAGAGAGAGATAGGTAGAATCGACTTTGCACTGTCTGCAGAAGCATCAGACATGTAAAATGAATATTAGCAAACTAAGTGGACAAACCAAAATATAAACAAACTTTCAAGAGACGTATTGACTAACAAACAACAAATAAATCCATTTTGTAAGAGTTGTGGTTACTTATATTTTCAAGTGCAACATTATTAAAATAATTATCCAAGTCTTGAAAAAGTACAGTTTTGATGGTTCATGAATTAAAAAAACTGTGGGCGACTTTCAAACCAGTTGAGACCTGATATATTCCCAGTTAGTTAAAAACAACCTTATATTTGAGCCATTTGTAATAGAGCACAGCGTAAATTAGCCTAATCATAAGTAAACTGGCCTGGCCTTGGTCCGGAAGGCCTAAAAAGCCCGCTAAAAACACCCATGTGAGCTGTTTGCAACATTCAAACAATAAAATATGTGCAAGAAGAACATCCAAACCACATATTTTTCATAAAAGATATGTCTACTGAAATACTGTAGATGAGAATTTCCCACCTTTAGGATGTCCTTCTCTTTCTCCTGTGGACGTTGACAGGTGACTTTAAGTAAGGCTATAATTTGTCTTTCATTCCGCCTCTTTGAATGCCGCTGACCCTCTACAATCTTGTAGACCTGACCATTATAGCACAGAAAAAGTTACTTTACAAATTACAAACAAATGACAACAAAGAAATAAATTTATTCAAATGACTAAACTCCATAGGAAAATAATACATTAATTCTCTTTCTCCTGTGGACGTTGACAGGTTACTTTAAGTAAGGCTGTAATTTGTCTTTCATTCAGCCTCTTTGAATGCCACTGACCCTCTACAATCTTGCAGACCTGACCATTATAACACAGATAAAGTTACTTTACAAATTACAAACAAATGACAACAAAGAAATAAATTTATTCAAATGACTAATCTCCATAGGCAAATAATACATTAATTCATAATTATGGGTCCAAAGAACAGTTTTGTATAATCACAACTCACAAGTAGCTGCAACTAAACTGATAATTAACAACACTAACAAAGTTCATACCTTAGATTTCAAAACTGCTAATTCCTATTATTGACTGCTTAGAGCTCCTTGAAATTGCTTATCAGAAAAATGATAGTACATTGCTAAAACAAATAAATAAATAAGGGTAACCCAAATATGAAGCTAAAAAAAAAATAAAGATAATTTCAAAAGACAAAAAACTTTATAGACCTGATGATGAGTATAACAATCCTCCTCTATCTGCAACAATATGGCATATGATTACGAAAAAACATAGGAAAAACCAATACTATATAACATACCATTTAAGCTCCTGAAAAGCTGCAGCTGGTGTAAACTCATTACCATCACCATGCATCCATTATGATTTATCATATACAACTATGTTACTTGATTTGTGATGAACATGCCTTTGTCTATATATTGGAAAATTAAGGTTTTAGAGAATCATTAGAGAGGATGGCTGAGGAAATTATGATATTAGGGTTTTGAGAAAATAACTATATAAAAATTAGATATATGTCGATTAGAAAAAATAATTATTTGCAGAGTATTATAAATATGGTCGAGTTTATAGATTATGGCATAGAGTAAATAACCAAAAAGATTATATGGCTCAATGGTAAACACATGACAAAATATCAACAGGGTCTTGAGTTCGAAACCTTTTGCAGGTTTTTTTAGTAAAAAATACGAATAACCGAATTTAATTATAAAAATCCGAATTTAATTAAAAAAATTGCTTACATGGCCACAATGTGATGACATGGCTGATAATGAATTACTGGGCAATGAGGTGGCATTACACGTGTAACGCCTCCTGTTATATATATATATATA
>LBNU01007026.1:22239-76695 GCA_014162995.1 Artemisia annua
AATTCTACTTATCTGCCCTCTATTGATGATTCTCCACCTATCTCTCAACCCATAATTGCCGACTCTTCCCCTTCCTTCACTCCATTCGAAGGAGGTGATTTCCTCCTCTTGGAAGAAGTCGATGAATTTTTATCCGTTGATACATCTTCATTCGTTGGCGATGATGATGATTCTTATTATGATCCGGAGGGAGACATTCTTTTGCTTGAACAACTTTTGAATGAAGATCCATTTTCACATCTCCCTCCAAAGGAACTTATTGTTGAAGAAGTCAAACAGGTCGAACCATCTGAAGAAAAACATCCAAAACTTGAACTTAAAGAATTGCCTCCTCATCTTGAATACGCTTTTTTAGAAGGAACCGACAAACTTCCCGTCATTATTTCCAAACACCTAAAAGATGAGGAGAAGAAACGTCTCGTTGACATGCTCAAAAAGCACAAAGATGCCATCGCATGGCGTATTTCCGACATCAAAGGCATAGACCATCGTTTTTTCACCCACAAGATTTTACTTGAAAACGATGCTAAGCCGTCCATCCAACAACAAAGACGAGTTAACCCAAAAATTCATGATGTGATCAAGAATGAAGTAATCAAATTACTAGACGCTGGGATGATTTACCCAATTTCTGATAGCTCATGGGTTAGCCCGGTCCATTGTGTGCCAAAGAAGGGTGGTATGACAGTCGTTACGAATGATGATGATGAGCTTATTCCAACACGTCTCGTAACCGGTTGGAGAGTGTGCATCGACTATCGAAAGCTCAATGAAGCAACTCGAAAAGACCATTTTCCTCTTCCTTTCATGGATCAAATGATTGAACGACTTGCAGGAAATGAGTTTTATTGTTTTCTTGATGGTTTTTCTGGCTATTTTCAAATTCCCATTGAATCCTCCGATCAAGAAAAAACCACTTTTACTTGTCCCTACGGAACGTTTGCCTATAGCCGTATGCCCTTTGGCTTATGCAATGCCCCAGGCACATTCCAGAGATGTATGACCGCCATTTTTCAAAACATGATCGGGAAGACAATGGAGGTTTTTATGGATGATTTTTCTGTGTATGGTGATTCGTTTTCGTCTTGTCTCTCCCATTTAGAACAAATGCTCCAAAGGTGTGAAGACACTAACCTAGTTCTGAATTGGGAGAAGTGTCACTTTATGGTTAAAGAGGGTATAGTCCTCGGCCATAAAATCTCAAAAGCCGGGATTGAGGTGGACCGTGCCAAAGTCGATGTTATCGCAAAATTACCTCCTCCCACGACCGTAAAGGGAATTCGAAGTTTCCTCGGTCATGCTGGCTTTTATAGACGTTTCATACAAGACTTTTCTAGAATAGCCCGACCATTGACTCACCTTTTAGAGAAGGTAGCCCCGTTCATCTTCACCAATGAGTGCATTGAAGCATTTAATACCCTTAAGAAGAAGTTGACGGAGGCTCCTATTTTAGTTGCCCCCGATTGGGATTTGCCCTTTGAATTAATGTGTGATGCTAGTGATTATACAATTAGGGCAGTCCTGGGGCAGCGAAAGGACAAATATTTTCGACCTATACACTATGCAAGCAAAACCATGAATAATGCTCAGTTTCATTACACCACAACTGAAAAAGAGATGTTGGCAGTCATTTATGCTTTTGAAAAATTTCGACTATATCTTCTTTTAAAGAAATGCATAGTGTATACGGACCATTCAGCCTTAAAATATTTAATGACCAAGCCTGATGCCAAACCAAGACTTATGCGCTGGGTTCTCCTTTTACAAGAATTTAAAGTTGAAATTAGAGATAAAAAAGGCTCGGAGAACCTAGCTGCTGACCATTTGTCCCGTCTTGAAAATCCTCACCAATGCGAGCTCGAGAAAAAGGATATTGATGACTCATTTCCTCTCGAAGCCCTTGGGAGCGTGTCACTTGGTGATTCTAGTACCCCATGGTTTGCCGATTTTGCAAACTACCATGCGGGGAATTTTATAAGGAAAGGAATGTCGACCCAGGCCAAAAAGAAATTTTTCAAAGATGTGAAACATTATTTTTGGGAAGACCCTTATTTGTTCAAAATTTGTGCGGACCAAATCATTCGGAGATGTGTCCATGGTAAAGAGGCCGAAGCTATTTTGATGGCATGCCACAATGGACCCACAGGGGGACATCATGGTGCCAATTTTACTGCTAAAAAAGTTTTTGACTCCGGTTTCTTCTGGCCTTCGATCTACCGCGATGCACAGGACCTGGTGAAGTCTTGTGACGCGTGCCAACGACAAGGAAAAATTTCACAGCGGGATGAGATGCCTCAAAACTCCATCCAAGTTTGTGAAATCTTTGACGTTTGGGGAATCGATTTCATGGGACCATTTCCATCTTCAAACAAAAACAAATACATCCTCGTGGCAGTCGATTATCTTTCTAAATGGGTTGAAGCAAAAGCTTTTCCAACTAACGACGCCCGAGTGGTTGTAAAATTTTTGAAAAGTTTGTTTGCCAGATTCGGTACACCTCGAGCTATTATCAGTGACCGTGGAACTCATTTTTGTAATGACCGATTTTCAAAAGTTATGTCAAAATATGGTGTTACCCATCGACTTAGTACCGCTTATCATCCTCAAACTAGTGGTCAAGTCGAGGTGTCGAATCGTGGTCTAAAAAGAATTTTGGAAAGAACCGTGGGTGAGAATCGTTCTTCTTGGTCGGACAAGTTAGATGATGCACTCTGGGCCTTCCGCACAGCTTATAAAACACCAATTGGTTGTACCCCTTACAAGCTCGTGTACGGAAAGGCATGTCATCTTCCGATTGAGCTAGAGCATCGCGCCTACTGGGCTTTAAAACATGTGAATTATGATTTAAAAACCGCGGGTGATCACCGAAAAATCCAGTTGAATGAGTTGAATGAACTCCGAGATCAAGCTTATGAAAATTCTTTGATTTATAAGGAGAAAACAAAACGGATTCATGATTCAAAAATCAAAAATCGTGTTTTTAATGTCGGTGATCAAGTTTTGCTTTTTAACTCAAGGTTAAAAATATTTTCTGGAAAGCTAAAGTCCCGTTGGTCTGGACCGTTTACCGTTGCCCAAGTTTTTCCTTATGGTACTGTTGAACTTTTTAACCAAAATGGGGAACATTTTAAGGTAAACGGTCATCGTTTGAAACACTACTTTGGAGGGGATCTACCTTTGGTGATCCCGGATCTCCAAACTTTCCCCAAGGACAACTAAATTCGGGGATAGAGTCAAGCTAAGTGACTCGATGATCAAAAACAAAGCGCTTCGTGGGAGGCACCCCATGCTTATCCATCTATGTTTTCTAGTTTCTAATAAGTAACGCGAGGAGGGCGACCTCTTCCAATCTTGTGTTTGCTTGGTTGTTTGTGTTTGTGCAGGATTTCTCCAATTCATGATGACTCTCGTGCTCGTGGATCGTCTCATCTCCACTCGAGTCCCATGTCTTGCTGCTTGCTTGGAAATCCTATATCCAAATCTTATCGACTAATGGTATCTTTGGCATACTTAATAAACGGCCTTAGATTTATTGTTAGGATTACCCTTACCTTGAAAACATTGAGGACAATGTTTATCTTTAGTCTGGGGGGGTGAATCTTCGATTTGATTGACCTAGCACTTTCATCTTTGTCGTTTACTTACGCAACCCCGTTTTCCTCAAAAATCCAAAAAAATTGAAAAATTTTGAAAATTTTCAAAGCAAAAAGCACAAAAAAATGAGAAAAATATAAAAATACAAAAATAGAATAAAAGTTTTGACACCGAGTTTGACTTTCCTACTAGGTAAGAGTGGGAATAAAAATTTTGACTTGATCCGGGCGTGTTGAGCCCTAGCATGTTCCCTTAACCAAAGATGATCATAAAAGCTTTTGCTAGTTTTGTACACAAGGAGCTACTCTTTTGTCGGCTCCCGTACTTTACTTTATATATGCATGGCTTAAAATTATCGGCTAAGTATCCGCGGATCTCATTATTTGAGATTTTCAAAATGCGGAGAATGAGATATGATAGTGTTTATTTAGAAGTTAGTTACCATACGTGGAGTAGTGGTTCTCTTTAAAGCTCATCGAAGGTACTTGTGGCCTTTCGTTCCCATCAGCTTGTTTCACCCCATATCTTGTGCGCTAATTAAAGATGTTAGGTTTAGCCGATGAGTAGTTTTTTATCTTCTTAAGAGAATCTTTGCTTAAGAAATTGGGTACACATCATGGATACACGTCAATTGAGTTGTATTTTATATCGTTGAATAAGCGTAGTACGCATGTGGTTTCGGAGCTACCCAAAAGCCCGTTGTTATGTATGAGCGAAGGTGCTTTAAGACTTCGGATTGAGATCGGACCTTGGATCCTAGATTCCAACCCTAGCAGTTGGCGGTAGGTCTTGGATTGAAACCGTGAAGGTTCGGAGTTGAGAAGTTACTAAGGCAAGAAAAAGAAAGAAAAAGTGAAAAAAAAAAAGTATCAAGAAAAGAAAAAGAAAAAGAAAAGAAAGAATAAGGATGTATGTTGAAGATTTATGGACCATGAGTCCTAGTGTTAAGACTAAAGTTGGTCGCGCGTGAGGAGCATGTTACGATCCTAGATCGGATGCATGAGGTGCACGTGAAATGTACTCGCCAACTTATGTCTATTTATGATGTATTCCAAAGTCTTTGTATGTATCCAATATCCTTGATGTGGACCACATTTCTCTTGCAAACCTTCTTAAGGGAAGATCGATAACTACTTAGCGTTTGAATTTGGTATCTTTATCGGACTAAATCATATTGAAACGAGAAAATATGAAGCAATTCATTTCTCAAATCAATTAAAAAATTCTAGATGCACTAAGATTTGGGAGCGGGAGGTGACCACACACAAGTAACTTCCATGAGTGGTATTGGTATCTAACGTCTAAGTAAGCGGTGATCTCGTTTTTGCACTTAGTTTGGGACTTGTGAAAAATCAGGGACGATGAATTTTATCCAATCGGTCACTTTTCTATGAATCGTGTTCTTGCTCTATGACCCTTAATCGTTATCAAAAGATAATGAAAGTCATTCACACCGTCATATGCTAAATAGTGTTATATGTGATGTACATAGTCAAAAACGGAAAGCCGGGGCGTTTTAGGGAATAAATGATTTCGAATTTCTCTTGAACGTTTTGCTACTTTTCAAAGTTAGTAAGGAGAGGTTTTGAAATTATTTACCCTTAAGGCGTGATGTGATTACATTGCGTGAGGACACGCAATACCTTAGTCTGGGGGATTTTGATATGTGCTTATTCACATATCTTTTATTCACCATTATTAGACTATTTTAGACCAAAAACTAACGTTCAAAGCCAAAGATATCGTGTTTTTGTGTTTATGACTGTGCAGGTATGGATATTGCTAAAACATCACAAAAAGCAACCTAAAAGCCCAAAAAGAGCACGAGATGTGGAAAAGAGTCAAGAAGCCGAGTCAAAGTTGATATTCACTCAAGAAAAGCCCGTGACGAAGTTTTCATTACTTAAAGGCTCGAGAATATGAAAGAAATACTTAATCGAAGAATAAAGATGATTATCTTATATAAGCTTCCCAAATTCGAGCAAGTGATCACTTTTATATCATTGAAGACTTATTGAAGACTCGTCAACACTTTCCTCAAGATTACAAGGACTTAAGTTTACTTTTTGAAAGTCGTTTAGTAGTGTAAAAGAAGTTTATGTGTCATTTCATAAACTTATAAGAATTTAAGGGGGGCTTGATGTAAAAGGAATCCACCCATGGAGTCCTTAAATACCACCCTTAACCTCATTTTTGAGGTGGTTAGTTTTTAGATTTTAAGTTTTTATTAGTTTATTTCCATGTTGTAGTGTAAGGTTTTCAATACAAGCTTTTCATTTTCATGTCCAAGTCCTTTACTTTGCTTATTTACTTGCTTATTTGCACCTTCTTTTCATCTTATTCAAGCTTCTTACTTCTATCTTGATTCAATATAAGCTCATAAAAGTCTTGCACCACCTTTGCATGAAAAGAAATTTTCGTGCCTTATGATTATGACTTGAGCTTATTTGGGTTTTGCTAGCTTGTGAGAGCTTTTGTTTCGTTTTTGTTTAGCTTATTTACAAGTTTTAAAGTAGTTATCTTTAGCTTTTTAATCTTTATTTTGAGTCTAAACTAGCTTTTTAGTTACAAGCCTTAGAAATATGTTTTGCTTATTTTGATTAGTTGCGTTTTCTATAGCTTATTTTGAATATTGGTCTTGCTTAATATTGAGTTTAAATAAGTTTTCATTAAGTTTTTATAAATATTTCACGTAAAAAAATATGTCCAGTATGTCATTTAGGGGTTTAGTAGCGAGTTTGGTTATTAGGGTTTAATAGCGAGTATGCTTCTTTTGAATGGCTAGCGAGTTTAATTTCTGAATGGTAGCGAGTATGCTTTTGTGATAGCGAGTTTCATACTTGGCTATCTAGCGAGTAGGGTTTTTACTTTGTCCCTAGCGAGTTTGTTTTTCTTTAAAACATAGCGAGTATCATTACCCAAGGACTAGCGAGTTTGTTTTTATTTTTGAGCATAGCGAGTTTGTCCAAGTTTTTTCATAGCGAGTTTCTTTTTTCCTTTTAGATAGCGAGTTTGGTTTTGTAAGGTTGGTAGCGAGTTTTGTTTTTTTTAAATAGCGAGTTTCATAATTATTTTGTCTTAGCGAGTTTAGGTTTTTATTTTCTTTAGTTTTCGAGTCTTAGTCTTTTATTGTCGTGTCTTGTTTATTTCTAAAGCCGAGCTAGGCTTATTGGCACTCAATCGTTCATCGAGTGGAGTTTACTTTTATTTATTTCATACCGTTACTCTGTCGAATTTTCTTTTAAACTTTTTTTAACTTAGTTTAATTTTCGTTCGTTAATTAAATACAAAACAACAAAAACATTTTCTTTATTTCTTTCCTTCTTAGTTTAAACTTTTATTTCTTTTTCGCTTTACTTAGTCTCATGTTTTCTATTCTAGTTAAACGTATTTCTTTTCTTACCGTCCTTTATTTCATTTAAACTTTATGCAAACCTTTCGTAGTATAACTAAAACAAATTCACATCTTTTCAACCCATTCATCTCACATAACTCACGACTTGAGTGACTAGATCAATTTCAACGCTCGTTGGGACAACGATACCCTTGGTTCTTGCTTTCACTAGCTTAGAAACGCCTTATCATTGTCTAATGATGTGATAGTTATGAAATCCTTATGATTATCATGTATGTTCCTTGCTTGAAATGAATGCATATTTGTGTTTTATGTTATGATAACATGTTGTGATATTGGTCATAGTTAAACATGAAAATGGACTAAAATTACTCAACCTTAAAAATGAGAAGTTGTTTAAATGACAACACATCTGCCAACCAGGAAACCTACTGGTGGCGGTCCTTTAAAGGACAGGCGGTCCTTTATCAATAAGGGACCGTCCCCCTGTTTACGGGACCGTCCCTTGTAGTGCTAAAATTCAGATTCTACCTGTAATTTCCTATCTGATTCATGCTCTACATAATTGATTTCACACCCATATTCATTATGCTTTCTACATTATTTTATATATATATATGCATGTGCTTTGCTCCTAACTTGTTTTTGTAGCACATCACCATAGCTCGATTCCCCGGTGCCCTCATTAAGGGGGAGCACTTAGCTAGGGGGAGCTTGTATTCCGTCAAGAATGACAATGCCCTTTCAAGGATACTCGTGTCAACTCTCCTCAACATCAACGACACCTTTTTGATTCTACAAAAAGGGGGAGAAGTAACGGGAAAACTCATTAAAAATTTATCAACGCATAATTTTACCTAAAATGAGTTTATATTTTGTAATCATCAAAAAGGGGGAGATTGTTAATACAAATAATGTCAAAAACGTTATTCGCATTATTCGAGCTTCTTGTGTTTTGATAATCACAAAATATAAAGACATGTTATATAAAGTTACGGTTAATAAGTTTTTAACCGAGGAAACTCGTTACTTCCACGTAGCTTCTACAACGTCACTTCAGGTATGAACAAACTTTATACCGTCATTAGTTTGGTGATCAAAGAAGTTTTTATTTTCTTATAAACTTACATTTTTAAGTTTGACAAAACATTTTCACAAAAGTATTTTTGTGTTTTTAAAGAAATGGTTTATTAAGAAAATATATTCAAATTCAAATTTGTAACAGCAAGCTTTCCCCCCAAAATATCTGAAACTTCACCAGATAAGTTTCAAACACGTCAAGACAAAAATGGAGCGTTTTTGTCTGGACGGTCCCTTAAAGGGGTCGGCGGTCCCTTAGTGATAAAGGACCGTCGCCTATTTACGGGACCGTCTAGTTTGTCCTGTCGCGTATAAATACTGAACTGTTACACTTCAGAAAATAAGGATTTTCACACACAAAACTTTCTGTTTTTATTTTCCATTTGAGTCTTTGATCATTATAACATGTCGGTATATGTTTATAAGTGATTTCCTCTTCCATCAAGTGCAAGAGAAGAACTCTCGACATCAATGAAGTCTCGAGATGTTATAGGTGTCCACACACAAATGTAACAAGTGTTACGGTGATAGGTTCTGTAAATAATGTCATTGTTATCCGACTTGTGTGTGAGTCGAGGAGGGGATATTTGTGTGAACTTGGATGGTGATGTAGATCCAAGAAGTGTTGTAACTAGATTAGTTCATGTATTGGTGTGAGGAGAATGATGTCCTAGTGTGTAGGTGATATGTCGTTGTATAGTTGTTTATTCCTTATCAAGTTTTAAATTTATATTTTGCCAACTTAACTTATAACAACACTAACGGGCAGTGTACCCGATCAATGTAGCTAGTTGATAAGTAGGGTGTCGATCACTAAGAGTGAGGTTTCAGTAAATAATGTCATTGTTATCCGACTTGTGTGTGAGTCGAGGAGGGGATATTTGTGTGAACTTGGATGGTGATGTAGATCCAAGAAGTGTTGTAACTAGATTAGTTCATGTATTGGTGTGAGGAGAATGATGTCCTAGTGTGTAGGTGATATGTCGTTGTATAGTTGTTTATTCCTTATCAAGTTTTAAATTTATATTTTGCCAACTTAACTTATAACAACACTAACGGGCAGTGTACCCGATCAATGTAGCTAGTTGATAAGTAGGGTGTCGATCACTAAGAGTGAGGTTTCTAATATACTAATTCTAGAGGTATTCGACTCTACTAAATTAATCCTAAACTAAAGCAAAGGGGGTGCAGCCTGAGAGACTGGCACGGATTTGGTTTTATACTAAACTAATTAAACTAAACTAAACAAACAATAAAAGCTTGAAGATATCGAAAGTAAGAAGAACATGTTAACCCAAAATCTCTGTAGCAAGGTACATAAACATAATCAGCATGAATAGAATATAGTGAATACGATACGCTAACCGAGTGATTAATAAATATAAAAATGATTAGAGATGATCTTCAAGGATAATTAGGTCTTCAAGGTTGATATTCTGCTGGTTAGAGGGGTCTTGGTCGTCTGGGAATGACCCTAAGGGTTCCCAAGGATACCCTAATTCGTGAATGAGCCAGGTATTTATAGATTCTGAAATCTGGGTTGATACGGCGCATCTAGAGAGTTAGATGCGCCGCATCTATAAGTAAACGTAGCCTCCAAGTCTGACAGATATGGCGTATCTATAAATCTGATATGGAGCATCTCCCAATTCGGCACATCTAAAGACCAGATGCGCCGCATCTCCTTCAGAATCAGATAGATCTCCTTTTTCTCTTCGCGTGGCCTTTTAAACGGGCAAAAATGGAGTCCCGATGAAGATTTTACGGCCAAAATACGAAAGCATCTTCAAGTGTCGACTTGTAATCTTTGACTTCTTCTTTAAGCTTCTAATCTTCACTTGATGTCTTGGTAAGGATTGTATGTGGCCAATACGGCGCATCGGATTGGTCTGATGCGGCGTATCAAGGTAACTTCGCGTGGGGTCCAAGATTATTATATTCCAGAATATTCGTACACCGCCTTTAGATGTGGTGTATCTTCAATCTCTTATGCGGCGCATGTTCTCTTGTATCTTGGATCATCTTTTGGTGAAGTCTCAAGAGTGGTACGCTGTATGTATGAAATGTAATGCGGCGTATCTGGAGTAGAGCAAGTTGGTTCTTCTTCGTTGACCAAAGTTTCATATGTGACGCATGGTAAAATCAGATGCGGCGCATGCTTCAAAGTCAGGCAATGGTCTTTAATCTCTTCAATTCAGCAAACTTTTCCAATCTTGATCATTTTGCTCCATTTTACGTCCATAATAGCTAACTTTCACCAAATGCTTGTTTATAACTGAGAATTACAAAAGTAAGTGATTAAGTATCAATTCCCATATAAAATAATACAGAACAAGCAATATACATAGGATACATGATGCTAATAAAATGTACTTATTTGATGTCATCAGTAGGTTAGGATCTTGTCGAGGAATTATGTAAAGACTTGGATCGGGTGATGATCCAAGTGAGTCATGTGTGTAGTCTTGGTTCGGGTGAAGAACCAAATATGTCTAGTGTGTGAAGGCTTGGTTCGGGTGAAGAACCAAATGTGTCAAAGTGTGAAGGCTAGGTTTGGGTGAAGAACCAAGTGTATCAAATATGTGAAGACTTGGATCGGGTGAAGATTCAAGATGGAAAAGAGTGCTTGTTCGTGTGGCCACATGGGCCTTGGAGTAGATTGGTTCTAGCTACGATTAGAACTCGACATTATGCTTAGTGTCGTTAAGACTTGTGTAAGCATGTGTATGGATTGCTCCGCCTGAAGGAGTGTGTTGATATAGTGATTGATAACTCTCGAGTGTGGTACTCGGGGAGTGGAGTAGGACGGACGGAGAGAGAGAGCTTCGTGCCGAACCACTATAAATCGCCACGTCTCTTTG
Organism: Artemisia annua; assembly: GCA_014162995.1. NCBI lineage: Eukaryota > Viridiplantae > Streptophyta > Magnoliopsida > Asterales > Asteraceae > Artemisia > Artemisia annua. The sequence goes on from LBNU01007026.1 coordinate 33,130, forward strand.
GTTGTGTTCTTTCCGTACTCTTTACTTTACTTGTTTGTTTATGCATGTTATTAGTTAAATAGATATCAAATAACAAGTAGAATTCAATAAGTTTACAAAAGAATATAAACCGGACCTAAAAACGGTGAAACGTTTTAACAACTAAAAAGAAACGGTGAAACTATTCAACCCCCCCCCCTTCTAGTTTCTACAATGGTTTTGTGGTTTCACTCCATACAATGGGTCTTTGATTACGTCGAGTGTTTGCAAGAGGAACTTGAGGAGTGATAGGTTTAATAAAGCTGTTAGTTTGAGCTCTTCTTTTCCTCAGAGTCCTGGCGCATTGACGCGTCACCCATCACGTCAGGTTCGGAGGTTTCGAGATTTTATTTTCATTTTCTTTCAGAAAAACAATGGGTTTAGTTAGACTCTCGGAAGTAGTTTTCTCATTTTTTGAAAATCCAAGACCTTCCTTATCTTGGGACAATTTTTGACGATTCAACATATCATCCAAATCATTACTACTCTTTTCGAATTTTGTAAGTTTTAATGACTTTTGTTGAAGTTGCGAGACTTCTTCACTCAAAGAGGCAACCTTAAGTGTGAGATTCTCACAATCTTTACATGGTTCAACACTCTCTTGGAGAGTGACAAGTCTTTTTACTTCAATTTCTAGTTCATTGTTTTTATGAAGTACTTTAGAAAGTTCCTTTTGAAAAGAGTGTTTTTCTTTAATGGTTAATTTTAATTTTCTAAATACTTCCTCATAACAATTAAGTAACTCCTCATTTTCCTTTTGCAATTCATTTATATCAAAAGATTTTTTTGCAAATAATAGAGTTATGTTGTACCTCATGTGATTCGATTGCCATAAGACATGTAGCTTCCTTATCCGGTTGGTTGTCATCTTCATCATCACTCCATACACCACCAACAAATGCTTTGTAACTCCGTTGTCTTGGGAGGTTTCCTTGGAGAGATCTCAGGTTCGAGTCTCACCATGGACCTTCAGGGGCCCGAAATAAATAGAAGCAGGAGTGGGGTTTATCCCCTAAGAAGAAAGGTTTGAGGCTTGCATACTGCCCAATTGGATGTCACTGTGGGCTCGGATCACTAACTACTAACTTGCCGTTCAAAAAAATCACTAATGAAGTGGTCTTTGTCACCACAATTGAAACATTCGTCTTCGTGCTTCGAACCTTCACCGGCTTTACTATTTTTTCCCTTCTTGTTTCTACGATCATTAGTTCGGTTATCTAACCGATTCCCTCATTGGAACTTTCCACCTCTTCTAAAGAACTTCCTAAAGTTTCTAGCCATGAGATTGAATTCTTCATCATTCATCTCTTCTTCATCACTCCCTTCTAGACTACCACCAACTTCACTCGCTTGACTCTTAGTAACTTTAGCTTTAATGTCCAAAGACTTTACTTTCTCCTTCTTGTTTTTGGTTGTAACCTTGTGGTTTTCAAGAATCATTTCATAAACTTTAAGATTCCCGATAAGCTCGTCTAGAGGAAGCTCCGCCAAGTTCTTTGCTTCTTCAATGGTCGTCACCTTTGGTCGCCACTTCACCGGAAGAGCACGAAGGAACTTTCTCACATGGTTCTTGTTGTAAAAGCTAGGATCCAAGGCTGTGAGACTTGTGATAATAGCATTGAATGGTGTATATCCATTGTCAATGGTTTCTTCATCCGAGACCACAAACTTTTCATATTGTTGAATGAGTAGATCAATCTTGCAATCCTTGACTTGTGAATTACCTTGATGTGTGATGATGAGTAAGTGCCAGATCTCCTTGGCGGTTTTGCACACATGAACTCTCTCGAACTCCCTTCGAGGTAGAGCATTGTAGATCNAGGCTGTGAGACTTGTGATAATAGCATTGAATGGTGTATATCCATTGTCAATGGTTTCTTCATCCGAGACCACAAACTTTTCATATTGTTGAATGAGTAGATCAATCTTGCAATCCTTGACTTGTGAATTACCTTGATGTGTGATGATGAGTAAGTGCCAGATCTCCTTGGCGGTTTTGCACACATGAACTCTCTCGAACTCCCTTCGAGGTAGAGCATTGTAGATCATCATTTTGGCCTCTTGATTTTTAACAAGCCTTTTCTTCTCATCTTCCTTTAACTCCAAGAATGGTTTCTCCACCATCAGCTTGGTTTCGGGATCTAGCATCATAAAGAAGAAAATCACCATTTTGGATGATCTCCCACAAGTCAAGATCTTTGGACCTAACATAGGTCTCAAACCGGGTTTTCCAAAAACAAAACCCATCGGTTTCTAGCAAAGGTGGTCTTTGCATATGATAAGGAAATACTTGTTACACTTTTAGGGGGTCATTTAAGCCCTAAATCGTGTTATCATGCTCAAATATTACCTTAAATCGTTCCTTTTGTCATTTTAGGTACTTTGGACAAGAATTCTGGAAAATGGAGTATTTTGGACGTTTTTGGAGTTAAAAATGAAGAAACTGACAAAGTCAAGAAACCATGCTGGAAATTGTACCTAACGGCGTCAAGAGTCACAAGGAGACGCCGTCACTTGATGAATCAAGAGGTGGATTATTGTTTACACTTGACGCGCCAGAAAAGAAATTGCAGCATATAACGTGACGGCGTCACGTTATAAAATGTGTAGGCCATCACGTGTTACTACAAAGAGTGATGGCCCAGAAGACAACAAAGGTGGACAGCATCAAAAAGCTGGATTGGACGACAAGAAACCCTAATAGCGGTGAGATGACGGCGTCAGCCTCCAAAAGGGGACGCCGTCACCTTTGTAAATCTATATATAATTTTGGATTTTTCATTCATAAAGTGTGGAACTTTTGTGCAACAAACCCTAGACGATTTTCATAGCTTTTGTAAGGGTTTCAAACCCTTCTTTCATCCATGTTTAATTGAAGATAAGTCTATCTTTTAATCATTCAATATGTCTATGTGTTGTTTGATTATCTTTTATTCTTGTCTTTCTTTTAACATGCTAGCTAAGGTTTTTTAGTGTTTGCTTAGATCTAATGAAACCTAGCTATTAATTATTCATTGTTGTTTTGTTTGATTGTATTGGATGATTGATTTCGCGTTAGGCTTAAGAAAACTGGCCAACTTCCTATATGATAATGTGCTTGAACATCTTAAGAAACGTTTCTCGGTTGTGTACATCGGTGTTATTGGTTGTTTTTAATGCATAAGTGACAATTGGGGAGGCCATGATATAATACTGGAGTATCGTCATAGGAAGAGATAGAAGCTTATAGAGTTGGGAAGTCCGTACACACCCCCACGACTGGTATTAATGAAAACAACCCTTCATCCAAACAATTATAACAAACCAATTAATTAATAAGAGATAGCTAGGGAGTAAGAAAATCTAAGTAAACACATTTTCTCACTATAAGAAGTTCCATAATTTACTTTTCTTGTTATTTTTATTTTATTTGCATTAGTAGTTATTTGGGTTAGTTGACTAGCAACTAATTCCGCCCACTCTTCCAATACCCGAGATTTTTAATTTGCTTTCAAAAAATATAAAAATACAAAAAGAATCATCCCTCACCTTTAGACCTAGTTTACATAACTTTCAATCTTAACGACACGATTCCTCTAGAGAACGATCAATCCCCCGGTACTTGCCACTCACTATACTACATCGGTCAGGTACACTGCCTGGTGGGGATTGCAAGCTTCTCAAGATCCCTAGAGAAGTAAAACATTTTGCAAGGTTGCAAAACCACGCATCAAGTTTTTGGCGCCGCTGCCGGGGAATAGTTATTGTTTAGGTTGAATTTTATTTTTATTAAGTCTACTCATTAGATTCCTATCTTGTGAGATTTTTATTTTCTTTATATTAGGTTTTCTTTATTCTATCTTTTTCTTCGTTTCTTTGTTCGTAACCATTACCATCCGCCATCATGAAAGGNGTTTTTGGCGCCGCTGCCGGGGAATAGTTATTGTTTAGGTTGAATTTTATTTTTATTAAGTCTACTCATTAGATTCCTATCTTGTGAGATTTTTATTTTCTTTATATTAGGTTTTCTTTATTCTATCTTTTTCTTCGTTTCTTTGTTCGTAACCATTACCATCCGCCATCATGAAAGGTGGTAATATCCTTGATCCCGCCAACCCACCACAACAAAAACCCACTACAACCAAACCAACCACCTAGAGCACGCACTTTAGGAGAATTGGTATTTGTCATTTTACACATACCTTTTACCTTAGTTAACGAACCAAAAAGACCAAAAACCCGACATAAAATGCCAAATATGTGTTGTTTTTGTGTTTTTACATGTGCAGGTACGGATATGTGAATAATGGACAAAAACAAGCAAATACGACAACAAGAGCACGAGAATTGGAAGAAGGTTCAAGAGCCAAGGCCAGGAAAGCTATTTTCTATGGAAGATCATATTTGAGCTTAAAAGTCAATAAGGGTCCTTGAAGATTCATCATTTAGCAAAATTAGTCCTTGGAATAAATTTAAAGAATTAGTCCCTCAATTTGTGACATTGGCAAAATTAACCCTTTGATTTAATTCCAAAAATCTTTTACCACTACTAAGTTTCACCACACAGATTTATTAAACCCAACATCACTAGCCCATTTCCTTTACTAAAACCTACAAGCCCATTCCCACTAATAAAAAAACCCGGTCAAAACCCACAACTCTGGTCAAAATTGAGAACGTGGGTAAAAAGGGAAAAATCTACTATTTATCTTCCCTTACCTCCATTTTACCTACACCACACCAAAGTTACCCGTACCTTAAGTGACCTTCTAGAAGCTCTGACACACGTGTCAGAGGTGTGACATCAAGGGAATGACAAGGTGGACAAAAGAAAGCATCTGATTGGATGAAACAGGTCATCACGCAATCTAAGGGTCACGGATGAAGCATGTTATTGATGGGAAAATCCAAGGGACGAGATAAGAGTTTCCAGAGGCTTCCACAAGATACCTTAAGCTTCTCACCTCAGGCTATATATAGCTCTTACTCACCTCACGTTGAGGACTGTTAGCCATAGGAGTAGGATAGCTTTAGATAGCTTTTAGTGTAATTTAGATTAAATCCATGTTTTCAGCATGTAATTTCGTTTAAGCTTTCTTAAAATTTCTTAGTTTTGTAATCTTACATTTTAGTTTAATAAAAATTCAAAGTTTCCAGTGAAATTCTTGTTCAACTTTCCTTTTATGCTTTTATATATAATTTCATTATAGTAATAATCTGTTTTTAAATTTCCATCACTGTTACATAAGCTCAAATAAGTTTCTATAGCTTCTGTCAGATTATAAGTGTTCAAATCAGTCTCAATTGTAATTCAGTCAACAGAAGCTCAGAATGGTAATAAGATGATTCAGAGATGGATTATGTGGGTAATTTAGTCTAAGTATCTTGTTGAAAAGTTCTTATGTGATTTGCACTCATTGCTATGAGGTTAGTTTATTTTTCTCTCATTTTCAGTCCAATTTTAGCTTAGAAATCGTTTTGCTTATTGCTATTGATAAACTGCTTATTCTGTATTTGAAATTGCTTCTCTAGTGAAATTTAACTTAGTTTAAGTTTTGTGTTAGCATAGTTTAGCTTTAATCTAGCCATAGCATCCTAAAATCTCATCAGTTGCATAATAAGGTAGTGTTTGGAATAGTTTGACTTTCATAGTCAAACTTGCTTTAGGTCAATTTTTGAATTCAATTTAGCTTTCATATGATCATAGTAGTAGCTTGGTAATGATTTGCATCTGTTTCTAGCAGTTTGATAGGATTAGCATAAGTAGTTGGAATTTGAGTTCATTAAACTGTTTCTATTAGATCATACAGGTTAACTAGTTTTTAGATCATTTTAAACGTTAAAATCTGTTCATCCTAGTTCAATTTTGGGATACTTAGCAGCTTTGCATCAGTGGGATTGCAAACTAGTTACTTTTGTGCACTTTTTCATTATTTGCACCAGTTAGGTCACAAAGCAGTTCCCAAAAGCCCTACATATCAGATCACATTTTTGAGTTCAAATCATTTTGGAAATCCTTAAAACTTGTTTCTAGATACAATTTGGTTGCCGGATTTCATATTTCAATAGGAATTTCTCATTTCCAGATCCTCTTACTTTCTCTAATCAGGTATGCAAATAGGCCATACAACCTGTGTTTCCCTTGCACCAGTTATGAGTAGCTTGCTTCACAAGCTCATTTTTAAGGTCATACTAGTTCCTTTAAGCTTCAAATTGATTCTATAGGTATTTTTTACTGCATAGATTAGTTTTTTGTGCTTTTAGGTAGATTAGCTTGTTGTTTTTTAGCTTATTTTTAGGCTTAAAGTAGTGGTAAGCTAGTTGGTAGTTTTAGCTTTTCCCTTAGTATAAGCTTGTTACTTTTTGTGGTTTTAGCTTGATTTAAGTAAGCTTTATTTGCCTCAGTTGTAGCTTATGGATTTCATTAGTAGCTTATAGTGTTCTATATTCCTTTCATAAGCTTTTAGTAAACTGTTTACTTTTTGTTTTTTTTAAATGCTTATTCATTGAGTTTCAAAAAATGTTTTAGTTTTATAAAATGCTTATTGTAGTTAGTATAATCAGTTTGTAAAAGAAAATTTGAAAAATAAAATTGTTTTAAAAAAAAAGTATCCAGGGATTCGAACCTTGGACCTCTAGCATAGAACAGCCTCACACTCACCACACAGAACCATTAGCACCCTTGGGTCTTTCTCATTACCTTTTGCAATATCAAATCTCTTATATACATTTTAACTTTTTAGCCTAATAATCTGTTTGCTTTTTAAACTGCTTATTTCTTTAGCTTTTCCACTTTTTATATTTTCTTACATTTCTGTCACAACAATAGACTTTTAATAAAAATTTCAGATTTATTTAGTTAGTTTTAGCAATTATTAAGCATTTAATTAGTTTAAAATTGTTTTTAACTCATAATAAATAAATAAAAGGGTTAACGGCATATAATAGCAACGTATTTTTCCATTTGTGCCATTATCAGATATGAACTAAAAATATTACCACAATACCCATCGAACTTTGCCATTTTTGTGCCGATATCAGCAACTTCGCCATTTTTACTTTCAAAATTCACTTCATGTGACACATGTACATGTCATGCCCCTTTTTTTGTACCGTTAGGTTCCATGTCAGCCCTTAATACACACTGTTAGGTTGTATATGTTAGTGTTAGGGTTATATGTGTTTTGATTGGGGAAGACGACCTAACGGTGTGTATAAGGGGCTGACATGGAACCTAACAGTACAAAAAAAGGGGCATGACATGTACATGTTTCACATGACGTGAATTTTGAAAGTAAAAATGGCAAAGTTGCTGATATCGGCACAAAAATGGCAATGTTCGATGGGTATTGTGGTAATATTTTTAGTTCATATCTGATAATGGCACAAATGGAAAAGTACGTTGCTATTATATGCCATTAACCCTAAATAAAAAGTCAAAAAAAAAATAAAATTCTTTTTCTCAAAATTTTCTTTTGTCAATTAGAATGTAGAAAAATTGTTTTCATTCCCGTAGGATTAGTATTGCTTTTATTTCACCTTTTATTTTGCGCTCGTTCGTAGTTTTTAGTTATTTCGCGCATTTTTAGTCTTAATTTCCTTTTAGCTTAATTGTCCCTTACGTTAGCGTTTTGTATGCTTTATTTGTTTTCCATAGTTATAATCACTATCATATTATCACTTTTATCCCCATTCACTACACGAATCACACAACGGAATCACAATTCCATTCACGCCTTCGCTGGGACACGACCCGGGGAAATACTTTCCTAAGTATTTCTTTGGAAAAATCACTACACTACGATTGTCACATCAAGTTTTTGGCACCGCTGCTGGGGAAGGTTGAAGTGAATTTTGGTTTTCGTTTCGCGATTCGTGTTTTGTAAATATTTTCAAAACATAAAAACTCAAAAATATTTTCTTTTCAATATTTTTTTTCTATTTTCCTTCACTTGTTTTCCTTCCTTTTATAAAACCAAAAATATTTTCTTTTCAAATTTTTTTTTCCTTTTTCATTTGCTTTCCATATTTTTAAATAAAAACCCAAAAATATTTTAATTCTCTAAATTTGTTTTTCTTTTTTTTTTCCATTTTTTTCTAATTACAAAAACCCAAAAATATTTTCGTTTTAAAATTTTGGTTTTCACTTTTATCTTGATTCGTTTTTACGTCATAAAAATCCAAAAATAATCATCTTATCTTCTTATCCGTTTATTTATTCTTCTCTAATCCTATAAACCATTAATTCTTTCTCTTTCTCCTCTTATGTTTAATTCTAATGGAATCAATTATTCCTAGCGTCGGTTATGGTGAGCCGCTTTACGGTTTACCGTGTCGATGGTGTACGTGCGAACGGTGTGGTAATGATCTTCGGAACGGATGTTGTTTGTTTTTTAATTCTTTTGATCCTAATCCGAATTCATGCAACAACTCGTCAAACTTTTACGACTACCCGCCTCCGCCCGACTTATCTTCGTTCGATCAACGATATTGTGATGAATGTGGAAATTCTTTAGATCCGACATCGACTTATTGTCAATGGTGTACTTGCGATAGGTGTGGTAGAAATCTTACGAATGGATTTTGTTCGTTTTATGCTTCCTTAGATGAAAATTCATACTCTTATAATTTTAATTCGAGCTTTCCAATTTTTCTCAAAACGATTTCAATTACCCTCCTCAAAACTCTTATGAGCAAGAACCGTATTTCAATAATAAATCGAATTTTGAAAATTGTGGGGGATCGTTTGAAAATTTTCATTATGAGCCGAATTTGTGTCACGATTTTCATGGTTTTAACCAACCCCCACAAAATCCCGGTAATATTCAAAATCAAGATAGAATGCTCGAAATTGCAAAACTTTTTTGGTCCGTCGTCGAAGCATGGCGTAATCAAGAGCAAGCGGTTAATCAATTTTTGGCAAATCGAAATACTTATACTCCCGATCCTCATGGGAAGTCTATGGAAGANAAGGCCTGTGGCTTTGACAAAGGTTTTGTAGTTCAGGACAAGGGGTTTTTTCCCATTATTCACTGTAAACTATGACTGCATCCTTCGTGACAGTAGGTTTTTCAACCACTGCTGTACACCAGAATTCCTTCAGGAAGTCATGGTAAATAATCCCGGTAATATTCAAAATCAAGATAGAATGCTCGAAATTGCAAAACTTTTTTGGTCCGTCGTCGAAGCATGGCGTAATCAAGAGCAAGCGGTTAATCAATTTTTGGCAAATCGAAATACTTATACTCCCGATCCTCATGGGAAGTCTATGGAAGAATTACTTGCCGAGGAAAGAGCATCTAAACTTCAAAATGCTTCATTTATTGTGATGATGACTCCGATGATGACGAGGAGAGACTTGTTCCGATAAACGTTTTCCCTCAAATAGCACCTATCTTTCCTCCCGTAGAACCCGAGGACTCTCTAAAAATGGGGGACGAGCATCTAAATACTATTCCGGCAACGGAATCAGACGAATTCAAAAAGTCTAGTGTTGAGAACCTCGTCCCAATCCCAAGTGAGTCCGGGGAAATTTCTAACGGTAATTCTGAAATTGTTGAAAATGATCATATTGATATATCTGAAGATATGCCCGACTCTTCCCATCCTTCTCTCACACCGGTTGAGAGAAGTGACTCCGTTTTGGATGAGATCGATACCTTTCTTGCTAATAATGATTCTATTTCGACTAGTATTGATGATACTTATTTTGATTTGGAGGGAGACATCCTTTTTCTTGAAAATTTATTGAAAGAAGAACCGTCACCTTCTCTCCCTCCGAAGAACGACAACATTGATGATATTATTGAGCCGTCAGATCCTTTGGAGCCCGAGCTCAAGGATTCTTTGCCCGATTTTGAGAAATATACTTTTGATACAGCAAAAGAATTTGAGTTACCTCCTCTTGACAATTTGAATGATCGTGATGTGATGTTCTCCGATTCCGACGATGATAATTATTTATCTTGTGGAGACATCGATTATATAGAGGATTGACCTTCTGAGCTCGTCAGCTTAGAACAAGAGAATGATGAAGATATGGATACGGAAATCCAAGATGAAGCTCTTCGTGAAAAATTATTGAAAATCAATCTTCTCATTTCTAAGATTGAAGCTTTTAATGACAAACCAATTTCATCTCCTATCCCCGTTGAGGATAGTGATTGATAGAAATCAATTATATCATTTATAGTCCAAAGTATTGCTCAACGGATGAGCAAAACCCGGGTCGTGGTCCGTGTGAAGGTGAATGGAATCATGGTTAACGATTCGTGAAATCGTGTCGTGAAAAAGTGAAAAGTGAAATTTTTTGAATTTTATAACTATTTATATGAAGATAGAAGTAAAATCAAGTAATCATGCAAAATGTACAAGCACATAAACAACAAGTATCAAAAACGTAAACGTGAATTAAAAAGAACGTCTAATTAACAATTTAAAATATGAATTCTAAGCTAGACTAAACCTACGGGCTCAAATGAAAATTTTAAACTTTGAAATGATAAAAGAAAATTTTAGGAAAAAGAAAAATATATATATTTTTTTACTTTTTTATATATTTTCTATGAATTAAAAACTATTTTAAAAAGAAATAAAAGATAAAAAATAGTAAAATTTATCAAATAATTCCAATCTTTTTTCTAACTTTACTTTATACTATTACTGAATTAAGAAAATTTTAAAAACTGGAAAAGCTAAATCTATAAGCTTATACAAGCTTATACAGTTAACAAGCTTCCTTATTTAAAAGAGATCATTTAAACTATAAAAGGAATTGATAAACTACATCCTTGAGAAACGTCCCAAGGGCGCAGATGGTAATGTGAGGTGTGGTTGTGTTTGTGGTAATGGTGAGGTCTGGGGTTCGAATCCCAGACTTTACTTTTTTGAAAACTATTTTTTTTTATTTTCTTTTTACAAAATGATTTAACTACTAAAAACAAAGAACTTTTGCAAAACAACTTTTATTGAAAAGCTTTTGATGAGCTTATGCAAGCTCAAATATCTAACCGATAGGTGTAAAAGAGCTTTAGATGAAAACCAAGAAATTAGCAGCCTACAATACTAAGTTTAAAAGCTAAAGCTACAAGCTTCTAAGGCTAAAGCACATAAAAACTAAGTCTAACAAGCTCAGGTAACAATCAAACAAGCATAGCCCTGAAATGATTCAATCTAATAATCAATCAAGATCATCTGATTATACATGTACAAAAAACAAGCCAAACAGATGTTTATAAATGCAAAATAAGCTAAGCAGATAGGCTATTTAAGCTAAAACAAGTTTAAAACCTACAAACCAGTACATTAAGCTATAAAAGGAACTAATATTCTCAGTCTAAATTCTATTAGACAAACAAATATGACCTAATGAATAAACTTTTGTGGACAATATTCTGTGGTACAGGGAATTCAAATGAGCAACCAAGCTACTTTAAGCACAGATTTCAACTAGCAAATGAGTTTCAAACCTTGATTTTTTTTTGATTATGTTAAACAAGCCACAGGTTATTACTAAACTTCTTTCAAAAACTATTTCCAACTAATATTCAACTCTACAAAAGATCTAGAAATTTATGCCATATCTGAGAAAACTAATATTTTTGACTTTTTAGTTTTAATGAACTTTGACTTTTGTGAATCTCAACTGTCTAAATCTGATTGCAGATGTAATATTAACCTAGAATGAGGTTAGATCAAGCTAATACAGTCACTTATGCAGCTAAAAATTATCAAATGCAAACAAATTCTATCAACAGTGAATTGTTATTGATCCTACAAATGAATTTTGACTTTTTATCTAAATGACTACTAAATTATGCAAGTTTTAATCTAATAATGACCTAAGTGACTGAATTATGCAGCTGTAACAACAAAACAACAGCTAAAACAACTAAAATCAGACAATCCCAAACACTCCTAAAACTAGCAGATTAAAGGTTTTGTTAAGCATCAATAATATCTAAACTACCAAATCTCCACAAACACTCATATACTGATCTAATAAGCTAGCAGATGCACAAAAACACAGAACATAACCACAGTACACAACTAGATCAAATTTATGCAACTAATGACAGTAGGTAAGCAGTTTTGATAGAATTTATGAATTAAGCTAACATATAATATAACTAGAACTAACCAAATAAGCAATGATATGATCAAAACAAGCTACAATCAACAATTAAAAGCTACAAGTATCATATCTAAACTATACTACTCATAAAATGCATTCAGAAGCTAAAGAAAAATGAAATGAGATCTTACAAGTGTTACTCTCAGCTCAAACAGAGAGTTTTTCAAAGAAGCCTATCTTTAGATAGGCTAAACTCATCCATTTCTCAGTTCAGACTATCAAATTATACCCTGGATCACCTCCTTCATTCACATTTGACGGTTTGACTTTCATGAAACTTGAGAGTTTTGACTAATCTATATTCTACACAAACTCACAGAAGCTAGATAGCAAATATGAGCTTGTATACTACTGAATTAGCTTGTTGCAAGCTGAGTTTACAGATTTAAAACATATTTTTTTTATTTATTTTTTATTTTATTTTCTGATTTTTATATATTTTTATGTTTTGATGAAATCACTACACATTATTGAAATGAAAACTTTTTAAAAGTTTATAAAAACTCTTGAGAAGCTTAAAGACAACAGAATTTGAAAAGAGATCTAAGCACAATTAAGGTAAAATGGAAAGGAAAAACTGAGATTTTATTAAGAACACTATGAAGGATTACACTGAGTTTTAGAAACTGAATTTCAACTAAAATGAGTATACAAACTAGCAGAGCTTCGCTACCCTAAAAATTTCATACTAAATGAGTGAGGATTGAGTCCTTTTTATAGCCGTGAGGAGAGAGGAGGTGAGGATGCATAAGCCACGCTGGAAATCCGTGTGGTGTGTTTCTTCTAAGCTAATCCACACCCTTTAATCCGTACCCAATGATTGAGAGTTATCACAGCCGTTAGATTAAGCTTTGATGAGGTGTTTGGACCAATGGTAATCTGCCATGTCATCCCTTTGTGGTTCTTTTGCTCTGACACACACCTGACATCACTGGTAAGCTTCTAGAAGTCCTTGATTGTACCAATTTGCCCTTACTCACCATAATTTGGACGGAATAGTAACTTAGGGTTCATGTATTACTGGGTTGGGTAAAATTGGAGGGCGGGAAGGGGTAAATTGTTTTTTATTCGTTTGACCGTGTATAAGTGGCTTTGACCGTGTAGTTGTGAGTGGGCCGGGTATACAATTGAGAATTGTTGGGCTTTTGGGTTTTGTTTGAGTTATTGGGTAAATGGTAATAGGATTGGACCAGATTTGGTAAATTTGTTATTTAAGCTTAGGATTTAACAAGGACCTAAATTGTAATTTATGAAACTCCAAGGGTTGAATCTGCCAACCTACAAAATATAATCCAAGGGCTTCTCATGCTAATCTCAAATAGTTGAAGGGCTTGATTTGTCATCTTTTGTATTTTCTTCCATAAATCTCTTAAAGGGACTGATTTTGACAATTGATGAAACTTCTGGGACTATTCTTGTACTTTCTTGAAACTTCAACCAAGGATCAATCTTGTACATCTTTGGAACTTGATGGATCACTTTTGATAATTTGAGCTCTTCTTTGACTTTTAGATCACCAACTTTGACTTTTTGACTTCATTCCACTCTCGTGCTCGTTTTTGCCGGTTTTCATTTGAATTTTGTCCTTTTGTGAAATATCCATACCTGCACGATCACAAAAACAAAAACACATATTTCTTTGGCATTTGTTAGCATTATTAGTCTATTTGGGTCGGTTTTTGGCAATGAAAAGGTATGTGAATTAACACATACCTTTATTCCAGAGTATGAAGCGTTCAATTTTGATATCGATCATACGGAAGAGACGAGTGGTGGCAGTACCACTACTCATGCTTACATCTCTCTTTCCGTCAATCAGAATGATCCTTATCATGAGAAGTTCTCCGGTGAACTTACTCTCGTAGCTCCTCCGGAGTATGATCGCTTCTACTTCAATCTTAAGGAAGATCTTGACCCAGGGGGAGGTGTACTTTATTTGCTTGTTGATGACATAGCCCCAACCCTCCCTCCCAAGGATTCATTTGTTAATGTTGAGAGTGAAGAATGGTTCATTATCATATTCAAAATCTTTCTACCATTCATCACATATGATGTGACTTCTCCCCTCCTTTACTCCACCGGGAGTGAAGATACCGTCTTTGACCCCGACACCTCCGTTCTTCATGTCGGGTGTCCGTTCCATTTGCTCCCCCAAGATTAAGTAAATTCGGGGCGAGTCTAAGCTATACGACTCGATAATAAACAAGCGCTTCATGGGAGGCACCCCATGCTTATCCTTTCTATCTTCTTTTCTATTTTCTTTCTAATGTGACGTGAGGAGGGCGACCTTTTCCATTTCTCGTGTTTTGTGGTTGTTGTTTGTTTAATTATGTCAAGGATTTGCCGAATAATGAAGACTCCCGTGCTCGTTGTTTTGTCTCTACTCGAGTTTCATCATTCGTTGCTCATCCAGATATCCATTATCTTATCGACTAACGTTTATCNGGGGGGGGGGGTGAATCTTCGATTCGATTTGACCTTGCACTTTCACTTTTGTTGTTTACTCTCGCAACCCCGTTTTTCCTAAAAAATGAAAAAAATTGAAAAATTTCAAAGAATAAATGATGAAATGTTGTGAAAAAGCACAAAAATTGAGAAAAGTTGAAAAATTATGCAAAAATATAATAAGTGTTTTGACACCTTATTGACTTTCCAGCTGGTGAGAGTAGGAATAAAATTTTGACTTGACCGGGCGTGTTGAGCCCTAGCTTGTTCCCATAACCAATGATAATCACATAAGCTCGTGCTAGTCTTGTACACAAGGAGCTATAAAACGCGAATTCTTTTATTAGAATCTGCAAAGTTCCTGTACTTGACTTTATACATGCGCGGCTTAAAAGCTTTCGCTAGTCTTTTACATAAGGTGCTATAAAACGCGAATTCTTTCTTAAGAATTTGCAAGTTTCCGTATCTGACTTTATATATGCATGGCTGATTATCGGCTAAGTATTCGCGAGTCTCATTATTTGAGATTTTGAAAAAGCGAAGAGCGAGAAATGATAGAGTTTATTTAGAATTTAGATGCCATACGTGGAGTAGTTGGATCTCTTTAGAGCTCATCGAAGGTACTTGTGGCCTTTTGCTCCCATCAGATTGTTTCACCCCATATCTTGTGTATAAATAATTAAAGATATTTTGGTTTTGACGAAATTTAGTTCTTTATCTTCTTAAAAGAATCTTTGCTTTAAAAATTGGGTACACATCAAGGATACAAGTCAAAAAGTGTTGTAAGTGTTATATGTATGAGGTTTCGGAGCTACCCGTTAAAGTTCCTTGGTTATAAGTGAAAAAAGTTCAAAAAGTTCAAAAAGTGAAGAAAGAAAAGTATAAAAAAGAAAAAGTAAAAAATAAAAATTCAATGATGAGATGTATGGATATGTGCTTAAGTGTTAGACAAGTTGATGGCACGTGAGGTGCATATGAATGGTCCTAGACCGGGCACATGAGGTGCACGTGAGTTTCTCCCCAACTTATGTCTATTATGATGTATGATTCCAAAGTCTTCGTTGTATGTGAATAAGAGTTTATATGTATCAGAAATCCCTGATGTGGACCTCATTTTTCAGGCAATGGTTCTTGAGAGAAGATGAATAACTACTTAGCGTCTTAATTCTTGGTATCTTTATCGGATTAAAACATATTGAAACGAGAAAATATGAAGCAATTCATTTCTCAACTTAATTTAAAAAATTCTAGATACACTAAGATATGGGAACGAGAGGTTTCACAAGTAACTTTTATAAGTAGTGTTGGCATCTAATTTCTAAGTAGGTTGTGATCTCGTTTATAAGCTTAGTTTGGGGGCTTGTGAAAAATCAAGGATGACGAATTTTATCCATATGGTCACTTCTCCATGAGTTGTGTTTCTACTCTATGACCCTAAACATTATTGCAAAATAATGAAAGTTAACATACCGTCATATAAATAAAGTTGAAAAATACAAAAATAGTAGTGTAAAGTTAGTATATGGAATAAAATGGAATAACGGGGCGTTTTAGGGAATAAATGATTTTGAAATCTCTTTTGAACGTTCTTGCTACTTTTCAAAGTTAGTAAAAAGGGAATTTGAAATTATTTATCTCAAGAGCGTGATGTGATTACATTGCGTGAGGATACGGCAATACTTTAGTCTGGGAGATTTTGGTATGTGTCATTTTACATATACCTTTTACCTTAGTTAACGGACCAAAAAGACCAAAAACCCGACATAAAATGCCAAATATGTGTTGTTTTTGTGTTTTTACATGTGCAGGTACGGATATGTGTGATGCGTGCGATGTGTCGTTGCGGTTTAGCAGTTTAATGCCTAATCAAGTTTTACCTTTATATTTAGCCGACTTATCAATAACACACACACTTAACGAGCAGTGTACCCGGTCAGTTTGCATATAATGGTAAGCAGAGTGTCGATCACTAAGAGTGGAACGTATTATCTACTTATCCTAATCAGTATTTTAATATCTAAGTTAGCTTTACAGTCTAATCTAATGATAGGGGGGTTCAGCCTGAGAGACTGCCATGGTTTGGTTATCTAATTAAACAGTAAATACTAATGAGAACAAATCAGCGAATAGCATACACGTACACAGATAGATAGTAGAGACAATAAGAAGGCCTGTCCTGATAATTAAGATAGCTTGTCACTTGTTTTATTGCTAGTTTTATATGAAGTGTATAAAATTAATCCGTACTCGTTGGCTATTATATCGGCGAGTAAACCCTTAATGATTACTTATGAATATCCTACTCATCCAAAGACATCGGAGTGAGTAGGCGAGGAAGGAGTATGGCGGCTCAGCAGTGCTCAGCTAGACACAGAGGTAATCAATGCACTAATATAAGGAAACCAAAGACATCAAACATATAAACTTTAATCGATGGGAAAGCAATTTTAAGGCGGGCATTTGATTATTGCGTACTCACAAACTACCGGCCATCAATCCTGATGGATTCAAAGCTTACTATTACAATAAAACAAAACTACTTAATGAATTAAATACATGCAGGACCTTCTTACAGCTCTAAGATCTTCGTTTGGGGTGTGTCTTGTGTTGCTTGTTCGTCTGAATTCGTCTCCTTAGGGTTATGGTGCACACAAAATTCGTCTAGGTCTTGGGGTATTTATAGTTTATGTCTGAGGGTTCGATGCGGCGCATGTAGTGATGAGATGCGACGCATTGACTTAACTTCGCGTGGGGTCCAAGCTTATTATATTCTGGAATATTTGTACACCGCCTTTAGATGCGGCGTAACTTGAATCTTTATGCGGCACATGTCCTTCAGTTGTCATGGATTGTTTCTGGTGAAGTCTTGATGGTGATACGCCGTATGTTAATTGTGTGATGCGGCGCATCTGGAGTAGAACAAGCTTGATCTTCTTCTTTGACCAGAGTTTCATATGCGGCGCATGGTAGAATTCCATGCGGCGCATTCTTCAAAGTTAGGCAATGGTCTTCGTATTCATCTAAGTATGATATTGCGGCGTATCTGTTGAGTGAGATACGGCGCATCTTCTGGGTTTCAGTAGACATTTTACATCTTGTTCGTTTTGCTCCGTAATTAGTCCAAAATCGCCAAGTTTCACCTTTTACCTGTTTTTACCTGAGAATCACTAAAGTAAACATTAAAGCACCGATTCTAATACATAATAAGGTAAAACAAGTTAAATAAATAGGACAAATGATGCTAATAAAATGTACTTATTTGAGTTCATCAAATATCCCCCCACTTGAACTTTACTTGTCCCCAAGTAAACCTTAAATTTAATCTTATGAAAATGTATCCTAAAAGGTACCAGGATTTATTTTTAATGGTTAAGCATGTATTCGTTTTATCATAATCACACAACCAACCACTTAACGAAGTAGAAACAAAATAATTTTCTTTTAATACAAAACAATTCTAAATCGTTTAGTTGCTAGTTGTGATGAATATTCTATCACAAGCTTGACAAGTATACGCATCTCCCCCACTAAAGCCAAGGAGTAACAAGTCTTAATCGGTAAAATGGGTTAGTAGGTTAAGGGTTGATCATTCTTTTCAATCTCTATTGATCTCATATTCCAGAAAAGGCGACAAAATCACGAATACATGATCGAATCCACGACCACGATACTCGCAATTGCTCAACTCCTTAACTTGAATAAGCTAAAGATAGGACCAAGTAATCTTCACCAATAATATTATATCAAAAAGGGCGACAAAATCAAAAATACATAGCCGAATCCACGACTACGATACTTAAGACTGCTCAAATCCCTAATCTCAACAAATCAAAGGTTAGGATGAAGAATGATATAGGGTATGGATAATATTTGGGATATAAATTGGTGTAAAATAAAAATAAACAAAACGGATAGATTAAAATCCTAAGTGTGGTTAATTAATTTCCCAACGATCCCATGAATAAGACTCATATCATTGAATAACTCACGCTTTTGACTCATATAACTCACGCTTTAGGTAGACACGAATTATACTCAATAAAATCTTAAACAAAGAATAACCTTAGTTGGCGTTCCCGTAACGGCCAACTCCCTTTCAATCATAAATATAATATACAACAACAAATAGTGATGGTATCTCCACTTTTATAAAACTTTACATAAGTTGGTTAAAAAAAAACTTCCAACTTTTTCTTCTTTCTTTTTCTTTTCTATTTTTTCGATTTTTTTTTTACTTGTGTAAAATTTCACAACTTTTCTATCATGATTTTTCCGGATAATTTTTCCATACTCTTCATAACTTTCAGAAAATACATGTAATAGTGAAAGTAGTAAACACACGAAAAATAAACTAAAAATATACAATATGTACTTTCACTCCAATTGCATTGTGCAATTTCCCGACCTAACCAAAGATAATGAATTACGCACGCGAACACATGTAATTTAAGGAAACACACTTTGCCTAAAGTAACTAACCACGGATTTCAATCTACAGGGTAGGCTAAGGTTGTTGATACAAATAATGCATAAAAACGTTATTTATATTTTTCGATATCTCTACGTTTTGACGATCACAAAATGTAAAATCATTAAAAGTAAGATTACTATGTAAACAAGTATTAAGTTAGTTTATATCAATTTATCCAACTAAATCACTTAAGGTATGAATAAACAAGTGCTTAATACATTTCGTGATCAATGGGGTATTTAATTAATTATTACAAAGCTTATTAATAATATAAACATATTATATATTTTTGAAAAACACTTTTGGTAATAAAGGAAAATGTTTAAATCATACTAAATATATGAATTCAAATTTTTAACCAAAATCAGTTAGTTTTTCACCAAATAAACTTTCCCCACTAAAAGACAGAAAATCTGGCCGTTACAGCTGGGCGGCCCCCTTAATTTTAAGGGGGCCGGCCATGAATTAAGGGGGCCGGCCACGCTCCCCTGTCAGATTCTGTCAGAAATTTTCTCCTATAAATACCACCTCAAACCTGGTATTTTTCTCACCTCTTGCACGAAAATTTTCAGATCTAAATCTCTCTAAACATCTTCTAAAACCCTTTGATCATTAGATTATTAATCCTTGTTTCAAGTGATTCAATCCCTCCTCATCCATCCTCATCCAAAGTGCAAGAGAAGAATACTCCTTCAACCTCAAGTTTAAGAAGTATTGTATATTTGTTGTGTATATTGTGTATAGCATTTGTGAAGTAGTGTTGTGTTTATAGTAAGTAGTTCTAGGAGAGCTAGTTGTGAATAGAAGTTGGGTAGAGAAGAAGATTAAGTAGTGAAGTAGTGAAGTGGTGTGTAGTAGTGAAGAAGTTGAGGTGTGTACAAGTAGTGAAGAAGTAGTGATAAGTTGTGGTGTGTTGTGAGATTGGTTCTAGCTAGGATTAGGACCCGACATTTAGCTTAGTGTCGTAAATTGGTGTAAGCAAAAGTCGTGTAAGGTTTTCTCCGCCATAAGGGAGCTTGTTGACATAGTGAAGAAAACTCCCGAGTTAGGTGCTCGGGGAGTGGAGTAGGACGAAGAGGAGATTCGTAGCCGAACCACTATAAATCCCTTGTCTCACGGTGCTATCTTTCTACCTTTATTTCCTTACTTATTTACTTGCATGTTTCATATTATATTAGTATACTTTGTTGTTAATAATTGCAAGTTGAGATCACATAAAATTGGAATCGAAGTTTTCATAACCAAAGTTTTATAAATTAAAAAGACGTAAAACTATTCAACCCCCCCCCCCCTTCTAGTTTTCCACAATTGGTATCAAGAGCCATGTCAAAAAAGATTTTTAAAATATATTGTATTTTAAAACTTGAAATCGATCTATGGAAATGGAAACATATTTAGAAGGGAAAATTGTTTTCAAACCACCATTTCTTGAAAATGAAAGTTTTCTTGAATGGAAAAATCGATTCGAAAGTTATGTGAAATCAATAGACTATTATCTTTGGCATGTCATTTCAATTGGTGATATTCAATCAATAAATACTATTTTTGAAAAACAAAATAACTTGGCAAAATTCATTATATACAAAGCTCTACCAAGTATTGAGTATGAAAGATTTTTTTTTTTTGTCAAACGGCAAATGACATGTGGAAAAGTCTTTCAAAATATCACCAAGAGGAATGTCAAGCCAAAGAAAAACTTGCACATGAGTTAGTAGCAAAAGACAGTATAGTAGATAAATATTTAGTTGAAGTAAGTACAAGTGCTACTAGTTCAAATGTTTCATGTGAAGGTAATGATGCCGAAAACAACATGAGCCATGACAAGAGTGAACAAGAAGATTATGTAGAGATGACAACAAAGAAGGAACCAAGTGACAATGACGATGACGATTCTAGTTCCGAAAGTGAAGACGAAGAATATGCAAAGGTTGTCAAAGAATTCAAAAGACTCATTAAAAAGCGACAAAGAGCACAAGACAAAAGGAAAACAACACGAAGTAAAAGATTTGATGATGAAGACAAAAAGACTAAACAAGAATGTTTTGTCGCTCAAGCATCAGATGAAATATGCCTAGGAATTAATTTGGAGCCCGATGAATGGGTAAAGGATAGCAGGTGCTCAAGACACATGACGGGAAATCGCAAGTTATTCTCTACATACAAAGCATACAATGGAGGTAATGTTATTTTTGGTACTGATCGTCGTGGAAAAATCATAGGCAAAGGTACAATTTCTCAAGACTCCCTACCTATTGAAAATGTTGAACATGTAGATAACTTAACATATAACTTGCTTAGTATAGGTCAAATATGTGACAATAAGTGTAGGGTTACCTTTACCGAGAAGAATAGTGTAATTATTAAGAATGATAAAGTCATAGGTAGAGGAATTAGGAAAGGCGGCGTATATGTTATGAAACTAGGAGATAAATTAGAAGATGGGATATGCCTAGCAACTTTAGACGAAAACTCCACCTTGTGGCATAGGAGACTAGGTCATGCAAATATGCAACAAATACAATCTTTGGTTTCTAAGGAACTCCCGTCCCCAACAAAACCAACCTCCTAGAGCCCGTACTTTAGGAGAGTACTCCCGTCCTAGCCACCAAGGCTATCGAAACACCATTGAGCTCACTCAAGGAGCCAATGTGTCTCCCTTGCGATCCGACACCATCCGGTTGGTGCAAAACGGATGTGCATTCCATGGACTTCCGAAGATCCTAATCAACACCTCAAGGACTTTCTTAAGATCGTAGATTCCATAGACCTTGATGTTGAAACTCGAGAGACGACCCAATTACGTCTCTTCCAATTCTCTCTGCGAGACCATGCTAGTCAATGGCTAGAGCGTCTACCCGCAGGATCCATCACCTCTTGGGATGATCTCACAACTCGTTTCCTTGCTCAGTTTTTCCCACCGGGAAGGACTACCAAGCTAAGGAATGATATCTTGATGTTCCAACAACGTCAAAGTGAAACCCTCTACGAGGCATGGACTCGATTCAAGGACTTACTCCAAAAAGTCCCTCACCATGGCATAGACCTTTGGCTCCAAGTCCAAATCTTCTATGACCATATCAATCTCCCCACAAGGCAAACCATTGACCAAGCGGCCGGTGGTAAGCTACGTGATCTAAGTGCGGAACAATCATGGGATCTCCTAGAAGATCTTGCTCTTTATGACAACGAAAGTTGGAATGATCCCCGTGATTTGAATAAAACGGTCAAGGCAATATCTTTGCCTTCGAATAATTCAAGCACTTCCGACCGTAGGATCATAGAACTTGAAGACCAAGTCAAGTTTCTCATGAAATCCTACGAGGCTCCTAAACCTTCAAGCCAAGTGAACAAAATCACTTCTTCGTGCGAATTATGTAGTGGTCCCCACAACACTCGTGATTGCATGGAACTCCCCGAACAAGCTTTTTTGGACTACGCATCCTCGCGTACCGACGGAGCGGGAGACAAGTGGTACACTTTCAAACCCGAGCCAAACCCTTATGGTGATTCATATAACCCCTCATGGAGAAATCACCCGAACCTTAGGTGGAAGCAAAACCAAAACACGCCCCAAACCAATTCTTCCAATCCACCTAATCGTTTTCAACCCAACGGTCTCTCCTCAAACCGTACCTTCAACAACAATCCTTCCAGCAACTATGGTAGTACCAATAATTTCGAAGGATTGATGTCCTATTTTATGGCATCTCAAGAAGCTCGTATAGCTAAATTCACATCCGAATTTAATCAACAACAATTAGATATGACCAATAAGATTGACAACTTATTGAAGGCCCTCAACAACCAAGTGATATCACCTCCACATAAGGACGCTAGGAACACAAATAGCGGACCCCAAGTCAAAGACCCTTTTGCATCCAAGCATGTCCACTTCGTCAATGTTGTCACTATTAAGCCAATCGATAAGAGTAAGGAAGAAAGTGACAAGAATGAGGTTAGAATAGAAATTGAACCTAAGGATGAGGTTAAGGAAGTTGAGGTTGATAAGGAAGTTAAGATAAGTGAAGTAGAAGAAGTAGATAATGAAGAGGACTACTTCTATAGGTTACCCACTAAGGAAGAATGGGCAAACCATAAGGATTTATTCAATGACCCCGAAACACCATACATCTTAGGTAACCCCAATCATTAAGATGGGCGACCCATCCAATCTCAACATACCATGTAACATAGGTCACTTGCATGTTTGGAAAGCTTACATAGATATTAAGTCTCCAATAAACATCATGACTAGAGCCCACTACAATCTAATAATGAAAAAGCAACTGGGACTTAGGACATTTCCTAGCACGGGATGGATAAGCAATTTTGTGGGAAGAATTAGGGGACTACATGAATTATGACCCATCTCTAGGGATAGTTAGATTCAAGGACGAGACCGATGATGTAGCTTACCAAATGCCTTATAAGATAGAGCAATACCGACTCTTGCCAAACATCGAGAAGGAGCACAAGCAAGCGGTCTACTATAGGAATGACAAAGATAGAAGTAGAGGAGTAGACTATGTTATGAGTAGGATATTTGGGTTCTACAAAGAATGCTTGCAACTAGGTCCGGAATATAAGACTAAGCCCGAGGATGACCTAGAGAACGTGACCAATGATGGAGTCACGTAATAGAGCACGACTTTGAGTCTAGCTACAAGACTCGTTAATAAAGAAAAGCGCTTCTTGGGAGGCAACCCAAGCTTTATTTGCTTTATTTGTTTTGTTTGTTTGTTTGTCTTTAATTCCGTATGAATGTTTATTTTTGTTGTTATTGATTGATGTCTCTAAATTTTGAAAATGCTTTATTTTGTTTTTAACTTCGTCTTAACTACATATAAAGGTATTTTGCAAAAGATAAGTGTAAGGGAAATCCAAATCGGTTTATAAGAACAAATAAACATGAATCATAACAATATTAAATTGACATACATATTAGTAATTGTTTGAGTCAAATGCATGTATCGAGTCACAATGATATTTTGCAGGATTTCCAGGAATTAAGAATTGAGTTTTTCTAGAAAATTTCCGGAAACTTAACATGAATATCTGTCAGATCACTTCTGACAGCGTCAAGCTCCAGGCTGATGCCGTCAGGCTTTCTGGAATTTTTGAAAGTTTTGTTTTTCTTCCGGAATCATAAAATGCTTTATAAAATCTCTAACTTATAAACTCCAGGAATCTGTAAAATATTCATTCCACAAGCATTATATCCCTATACAGATTTATCCCGCCGATGTTATGTGACATTTCTCAAAAATTCATGTCTTATAATTTAAATAGTTTATTTAATCACTAATCCATTTTAATAAAACAATTTCGTAGAAAGTTATCCGTAAACATCCAATTCTTTCACTACGACTATATATGTCAACTCTACATTTCTTGTAGTCCACTATTTATTTTTTTCCTTGAAACCCTAATTTAAAAAGTTACTTTCACTTTTATTTTAGNAGACTATTCCTAGTCCGTATGAAATGTCCCTAATGATGATGCATGGATTCGGAGCTAAACCTAACCGGTTGCTCGAATTTGAATACTCGTAAACCCAGTTTACGATGAAATGAATGATGACCATGAATAGTGATTTTTCTCTCGGGATGAATAGTGTCATGTGAATAGTAACGTTTCTCGGAATCACAAACGGAGTCCGAAAATGATGAATAGTAAAATGATGAATAGTGACCAGTGAATAGTGAACGATGAATAGTAACCGATGAATAGTAATTGAGAAAGTTCGGGAAAATGACCAGAATTTACGAGTTGTGACACATATAACTACGAAAGTATTCGTAGTAAC
This sequence comes from Artemisia annua, assembly GCA_014162995.1. NCBI lineage: Eukaryota > Viridiplantae > Streptophyta > Magnoliopsida > Asterales > Asteraceae > Artemisia > Artemisia annua. Next base: position 57,982 of record LBNU01007026.1, read on the forward strand.
AATGTGAAAGTTATTGAAAAACTCATCATCTACTAAAATTATATTTTCATAATTTTTACAATAGTATTTCATCACTATGGTACGATTAAAAATTATTTCTAATTAACCCGGTACCCGAAAACGTCAAAACTACTCGAGCTATGCACTAAACGGTACCCCGTAAAAACAAAGTGGGACAAATTTTATAACTTTGCCCCACTCCTAGCTATGTGGCCGGTCCAAGGGGGTCCCAAGGACACTTGGAACTCACTTGAACACCAAAAATCCCACTATCTCTTTTCCTTACCAACTTTTGCATGTAACCAACACATAGAACATAGTTATTATCACTCAAAAAAAAAATTTCTCTCTTCCTTGTCCTTCTCTCTAGCTCGTTCCATACTCAAGTCCACCCTAAGATCAAGATTTTGCAAGATCAAGTTATTACAAGTGCTCATAAACATCCATTACAAGGTTTTGAAATATAAACCTATGGATTAGTTAAAGTTTTCTTGCTAAATAACTAGTAATCTTCCAAGTGAGTAAATTATTATACTTTCATTTTTCTTGGTATATTTCTACCACATTTTAATTAAATTATATATGCATGCAAGTAAATGAAATTTGTACCACTCATATCTTATGTTTTATTAAACTTTTGATATGTAGATATGTATTGTTTTGGTGTAGTGATGTTTTGATATTTATTAGGAACCCATGACACCTTGAGGAGGTGTATGGTAGTTTATGGGATTGTTGGATTGAATTGATGGTGAAATTAGAATAGTTATTGGATGAGAAAACCCTAATGGACATTAAAAACAAGCTTCTGGTCATAATTTGAAAATACAGAAAACTCAGTAGGTTGGAACCCATTTTTGACCTAAGATAAAGAAAGTTTATACAAGTACTCATAGATATCCATTACAAGGTTTTGAAATATAAACCTATGGATTAATTAGGGTTTTCTTGCTAAATAACTAGTAATCTTCCAAGTGAGTAAATTATTATACTTTCATTGTTCTTGGTATATTTCTACCACATTTTAATTAAATTATATATGCATGCAAGTAAATGAAATTTGTACCACTCAAATCTTATGTTTTATTAAACTTTTGATATGTAGATATGTATTGTTTTGGTGTAGTGATGTTTTGATGTTTATTAGGAACCCATGACACCTTGAGGAGGTGTATGGTAGTTTATGGGATTGTTGGATTGAATTGATGGTGAAATTAGAATAGTTATAGGATGAGAAAACCCTAATGGACATTAAAAACAGGCTTCTGGTCATATTTTGAAAATACAGAAAACTCAGTAGGTTGGAACCCATTTTTGACCTAATATAAAGAAAATACATTTTAAGATGAAGCCATGGCCGAAAGAACGGGTAAAAACGGGTTTATAACGAAAAAGTTATGCTAAAAACAAGTTATACCAAATTATGTTTAACCATTTTTAGACCACCTGGACATTTTTATAAATTCTGGAAAACTCAGCAACTCATGACTTATTTTTGACAAGGTACTCAGAAAGTTAAGACTAAAAGGAAACCATAGCAAAAAGAACGGACTAAAATGAGTTTGAAACGAGAAATTTACGCTAGAAACAAGTTACTAGTGTTTCTTATAAAATCTGAAATTTATGTTGCTGATGTAATAAAGTTTTCAATGAAAACAGGTCCCTAACCTTCATTAAAATGTACCAACATGATAAAAATGTATTAGTATTTGTTTAGAGCTAACCGGGGATATAAAATTCTTGAAAAACGGACTTATAACGAATTAGTTATGATTTTTCGAAAGTTATTGTTTTACTAGAAATACCAACAACAAGTAATATCCATATTCACCTTATACGTAGATGTAAAACTTTATTTTCAACAACGATATATTTTGAGTACATAAGAGTGGTATAAATGACATATACATTTGCATTCATAACATTTTTATTATTAAATCTAAGTTAGAAAATATTTAATCATGATAGGTTGCGGATTGTGAACGCGCCTTATTTGACATATCCATTCCTTACTCTTAGCTCCAACACTACAAGTGAGTTTATAGCCTCGCTTTTAAACTTTAAATGATTTATAAACCTCGCGAGGGGGATACATGCTAGTTTTACAAAACGAATACAAGTAGCTTTTGGTATGCTTGACCCGAATACATGATTATAAGATAATGAGTAACACTTGCCAATTAAGTCCCCATCATGAACCGTTAATTTTGTGTAAACGCTAATATTATAAATATGCATATTGGGCATTGACCAGCCTGGCCGAATGAGTAGCTCTCATCTTTCAACGGTCATATAATATTGAGAATATGAGGTAAATGGCAAATATTACCCTACCGGGGCAAATTATAAACTTGGTTAAGGTTCGGTTTCATGAGCTCTATGTTATAATCTAATAACCGACAAGTACTGATCATACTTGTTACCCGATGAATGATACTTGTATTCACTTTATTATTACTAAACTCTATGAATTCACTCAACATTATTTGTTGACTTTTAGCATGTTTTATCTCAGGTCCGTAAGTACCTCAGCTTGGATGGGCCGCGCAAGGAAAGATTATCGATTAAAGATGGCTCATGTTTTCAAATGTTTATGTTTTAAAATATTAAAGACTTTTATTATTATTGTATCTTTTGAACTTGTAAACTTTTGGGACTACTTGTAAAACATAATAACCTTTTATGGTTTATGTTTATTAAATATTTCATGTATGAAAACTTGTTTATTATGTTTGTACTATGTGATCAATATATAGCACCTCATGTCCCTTCCGCTGCAATCCGAAAATGGGGGTGTTATATGTTATGCAGGTTTTCGTGTTTGTTTTCTCAGGTTTAACAGGTTATTTTGGACAAGAAGATGATTTATATTTCGGAAGGGAAGCTTTGAGCGTTCATTTTCTTGGAAGAAGATCTAACCATGTTACCACTTTATCTACCGAGCGAATCAGGGGAGTATTTGATTTCATTCTTTACCTTATTTACTTTTACATCTTGTTATTTGAACATTGGGGACAATGTTCATCTTACGTGTAAGGGGGGTGGGTAAATTACGATACCTTAGAGAATGCAATTACACTTGATTTTTGTTTGTTTAATAGTAGATGTGTAATAAAACTGAGAGAAATACATATTAGGGTAATTTTAGTGCCAAATTTAAAATTTTTTACAACATATAGGAGTGAAACTTTGGTCTTAATGAGCGTCTCATGGATAGGAGTTATATGACTAGCACAAAACCGTACCACTAAAAAATTTTCCACCCCAAATATGTGAGGTTCGCCCCTAGAATTGGTAGGAAAAGCATTCATCTTTAATGCTTGTGTGTATACCGGTAGCACTTAGATTCTAGAACTTACGATAGGACCATCCCGAATCCACAAGTGAGACTACATTCGTGTAGTTAGATTTACTACATGATAAGAGGCATTAGGATTAACCCATTGTTTTACACCTGTGTTTTTGTTATAATTACATTGACTTCATCGGTCAAGTAATTCTCCCACACCTTTGCGTTGTACTCATTTTTAGTACACGATACCCCTAGTACACCCTCCAGAGCCTATCCTTTTCGTTTCTAACTTTAAGCATTTTACTTAAAGGAAGAATTTGTTACACCCCACTTAAATGTACACCCAAATCGCCTTAGCCTACCTTGTATGCACTCATCTTTAGTGCATTATTGTGACAACATTTGTTTAAACCCTTAGTTAATTATCTAATTCATTACATGGTTGCTAAGTCGAGTCATATCCTTGTACATATTGTTTTGGGACGATTGGGACTCATGGGTAAAGTACTAGTGTAATGGAGTAATGGGGAAGAACAACATTATTACCCCCATATGTGCTAAATATTTTAAAAGTACTCCAAGTGTTTTGATTATCTTAATTCGAGTCATTAGTTTAGTTATTTGTAAAGTATGTAAAAGTTCAAGTGTAAGGGGAGAACCGAGGCCCCTATTATGTATTATTTTGGATGGTAGGGTAAGAGTGTATGAAAAAAAAATCGAAAAAATCAAGAAAAATACAAAAAAATGAGAAAAAGAAAAGTAGAAAAAAAACATACGGACTACCATCCCGTTTCTTTCTTTGTTTATTTTATGTTTTTATTAGTTTTTGATTAGTGTTAGTCGAGTCTAGTCTTGGCTTAGCAACGCCATATTGTACATGTAATTAATCAAGATCTTTAACTCGCCACCAGTGAAATATCCCTTATCGAACAAAACCGTGTTTTCATATCCCTACACCTCATTACAACCCTTTTGTAAAGCCCTCTTTGATAGTTTATCTTAGGTGCTTACGCCGAGTGGAGAAGGTTTTCGATCCTTTCCCAAGCCTATGGTAATCTATTTGCTATGACAGGTAGTGAGAGATATTGTTCATTTTCATTTATGAGATATAATTCTATGACACTTGAGAGATGTGAGTATCTAAACACTACCTGTGAGGTGCTAGTGTGTAATCTCCGTGCTTATTATGATTAAAGTGGAACAATTATTTGTTGTAATTACTTTTATATTAGTGTTAAATGACCCCTAACTTGTATTTTGATTAGAATAAAATCGCATTTGCTTGAGGACAAGCAAATCTCAAGTGTAAGGGTATTTGATAAGGCGAAAAGTGTACCACTTTTCGGGGGTCATTTAAGCCCTAAATCGTATTTATTTGATCATTTATTACCCTAAATCGTTCCTTTTGGCATTTTAGGTACTTTGGAGAGAAACTCTGGAAAAGGAAGCGTTTTGGACATTTTTGGAGCATTAAAGTGAAGAATTCGACAAAGTGCTAAAATCTGCTGGAATAGTACTCCAGACGGTGTCAAGCATGGAGCTGACGGCGTCAAGCCTTGATAGGCCAGAATGGATTTTGGGATATTAAAGGGGGACGGCGTCAAGAAGGCCATCAAGAAACCCTAATCACGGCGAGGTGACGGCGTCAAGGCTATAACGTGACGCCATCAGATCTGGTTTTCTATATATATTCTCATAATTTTTAGTCATTAGTGTGGAACTTTTTAGAGAGAAACCCTAGACGATTTTTGCAGCTTTTTTAAGGGTTTTATACCCTTGGATCTTCCATGTTACATTGAAGATAAGTAATCAATTAATCATTCAATATGTCTATGTGTTGTTTGATTCTATCTTGTTCTTGTCTTTTTTTTAACATGCTAGGCTAGGTTTTCTTTGTGTTTGCTTAGATCTAATGAAACNTATATATTCTCATAATTTTTAGTCATTAGTGTGGAACTTTTTAGAGAGAAACCCTAGACGATTTTTGCAGCTTTTTTAAGGGTTTTATACCCTTGGATCTTCCATGTTACATTGAAGATAAGTAATCAATTAATCATTCAATATGTCTATGTGTTGTTTGATTCTATCTTGTTCTTGTCTTTTTTTTAACATGCTAGGCTAGGTTTTCTTTGTGTTTGCTTAGATCTAATGAAACCTAACTATTGATTATTGATTGAATGGTGTGTTATTGATTGTATTGGATGAATGTTTATCGATTTTAGGCTTAAGAAAACTGGCAGACTTCCAATTGGTAACATGCTTGAACGTCTTAAGAAACATGAACCAAGGTGTACTAAGGTTATTTGATTGTATTTAATGCATGAGCGAATTCTAGTGATCCCATGTTAGGAGCTTCTTAGCCGGCTCGACATAGGAGTGAAGTAGGAGCTTATAGAGTTGGGGAAGTCCGTACACACCTCCACGACCGTTATTAAGGAATACAATCCGTCATCCACGCAATTAATACACACTAATCAATTGGTAAAAGATAGTTCGGGAGTAAGGAAATCTAAGTAAACACACTTCTCTCCATATAGTTTTCACAAACATTTACTTTCTTGTTATTTTATTTTATTTGCATTAGTAGTTATTTGGGTTAGTTGACTAGCAACTAATTCCGCCCACTCCTTCAAACCCGAGATTTTTACTTGCTTACCTAAAAATAATATAATACAAAAAGAATCTTCCCTCACCCCTAACGATCAATCCCCCGGTACTTGCCACTACACTATACTACATCGGTCAGGTACACTGCCTGGTGAGGATTGCAAGCTTCTCAAGATCCCTTGAGAAGTAAAACCCTAGTGCGTGGTCGCAATCCCGCGCATCAGATTCGTAGGAATTCATAAGTAAAGAATTGCTTTTAAACAACATTGTGTTGATGGAGTTATTATTCTAGTTATATTAGGCCGAAAGGAAGTAACTAGATGATTGAATTCTAGTAATGGTTTAACATGATAAACACCATTAATTGTTAGTCATTCATATAAAAGTTGTGCATCATAACAAGTTTACACCAAGCTTAACATGAATACTCCAAATGATTGATTGTAGCATTTCACACAAGTATATGTTTTAGTTAATATTGTTTCTTGAATACTTGAATTTTCGATAAGTAGGATTGACAACCCTTTTTAATACAAACTAGTTTATAATACCTTAATCACCAAAATCCCTTGGGACGATCTCGACTTACCCATCTTTACTAAAATGGACGAGTATACTTGCTCGTATGTGTTAATAGATAATCGGATAAGCGTGTTTATAAATTTTTAAAACTTGTACACACCGTGAGCACACATCAGTAACGGACGTAAGGTAAAAAAAATTTGATCGAACCATGCTAGTTTTATTTTCGATATAACGTAAAAAAAATTATTTTTTTTGCCCCCCTTAAAATTTTTTTTGGCTCCGCCCCTGGATGCAAGATACAAACATGCTTAATTGCTTACTAGCAGGGTACCCGCGCGATGCGGCGGTGGGCACCCTATGACTATATTTTGTGGTGAGCAAATATTGTTAGATTACATTTTTTTTTATAAAAATTACCATACAAATGGATAATAATTGAAATTAAAATAAATTTAAGCAATAATAGTTATATATCATTTTTTAGCATTTTCTAGTAAGATTAGCTTTAGATATGTTATACAATAAATTTGGTTTTTATTATTATGTTTTATTTGACCAAAGTGTTCACGTTTCACAAAAATATTTAAAAACCTTATACACACAATACCAACACAAGAAAATAATGATCCAAATAAACTAACCACATATTAAAAAAAGACTTGTAAAATAAAAATGTATCAGCTTATTACGTTTTCAAATAAATCTAAAAAATTAACATTATAAATATATTATCAATAATTATAGTGCAACAAATCATTACTTTTTGCGTGAAAATAAATAGCTCAAGTCATTAATGCATCATCTTCTATTAGTTGATCAATATCACTCTTTGTAACCTTTCGTAACATTATTAACCAAAAAATTCGGTTATTGCACATCAATCCCATTTCACAGCCCATATTAGTCCAAATTTTCGGATTGTATAGTCCAACTATAATCTAACAAGTTATAAAGCCCATCACTTGATGAAACCATTGTAACACCCCCATTTTCACGTATCGCAGCGGATTTGGGATTGGGGTATTACTTCATGGGATCACAGTTACAGTAATAGAAAACGACTCGAAAAGAGACGTTTTTATAAATATGTTACCATTCATCAAAATATAAGAGTTTTATTAAGGTGAGATCCTGTGAATCTAAGTGTAAAGTATTGTGAGAATGATAACAAAATTGAAAGTCCTCCGAGTTCAGTGCCTCCTCCTGCCATGTCTCTATAATGACCTAGAATACATGCTTAAAAAGTCAACACTAGGTGTTGAGTGAGAATCATAGGTTTAGGTGTTAGCGAATACAAGTTCCCTAGGCTACGTTGTTACATCCATCTAGGAAAATGTTGTGTGTGTGATAATTGTGATGCATGCACAATTATCAGGAGTGGGGTATGTTGCACTAAGCTCATGAACCACATGTTAACAATCCGGGTCATGTGGGCTGCAGACCCAACATGAGGGGATGGGAGGGATAACTTGCCAAAGTTAATCCTTCAGTGGGTTCAAGTATAGTACTTATTGGTACCACCCAGTGAGATGTTAATACCAACGGGAGTTGTCAAACTCCAATATATCTATCAACTATACTCGCGTTCGCGTGGGTAAATATCCCAAATGATTAGATTCATGAATTTTGGTTATGTAGTAGTGGCAGTTTGTTTACTCGTGCAACAACCAAAGAAAAAGACTTGTATTCGGTTTAAAGTAAAGCAAGTAGCACATATCCCCCTCACAGGGTTTGTAAAGTATTTAGAGTGAAAAGTTTTAAAAAGATGTGAGGCTACGAAACTCACCTGGGCTTAGGGAATTCTAACTAGTGTAAAGAGTGACTTGGAAACTAGACTGCCTTACTCACGTATCCTGATGTTGTTGTCGTTGTGGTAGATGTATGTCAAGCTTTAGTTGTTTAGTTTATGTTTCTTAAGTAATTATTCTTAGGGTTTTTAGAGTTTTAGATATAACATAACACCGTTCATGCCATCACAATTCTGAAGTATAAGACTCCTCACATGAAGCTCCCTACTATTGTATTATGTTATCAACATAATACCGTTCGGGCCATCATAATTCAGAAGTTAATACTCCTCACATGAAGCTCCTTACTATTGAGTCATATTGTTATTAGGGTTTAGTTATAACATAACACCGTTCAAGCCATCATAATTCAGAAGTATGTGCAATAATCGTTTGAGGAGTCAGGGCACTTTAAATCGTAAATCCAACAAACTCATCAGAACGAAATATCCACATAGTACTCCTCACATGAAGCTCCCTAGTATTGTGTTATGCTTCTAACTTTAAAATAGGTTTGCTATATATATGAAATAGTTTACTTTATACCCTTTAAGTTTAGTATATTTACCAAATCTACCCTAGACTTATAATACTTATAATACTTATAATACTTAGGTTTAGACTTAACACTATTTGTCCCTATACTTATATATTTTAGAAAAATGACAGAAATAACCATGGGAATTATAAATTTTCTATATTTACCCTTTATACCCTTAACTTTATAACTTTTGCAAAACTAGTCCTTTTAAGTTTATAACTTTTTAACTTTTTATCCTAGGGTTTTATAATTTTGCAAAAAGGGTCCTTATACTTATAACTTCTAAGAAATGTCAAAAATAGTCCCTAGACTCTATATTTTCAGAAAATTACTATATATACCCCTATGCATGGAAAACTTTGCAAAACTAGTCCTAATTCAATGCAAACTATATTTTTATGAAACAAAAAGGTTTCCTAGCGTATGTTTAACTAATTTTAGCTTATCTAAGTTTCCTAAGTCAGATTTTAGCTTATGAAAAAGGCTTATATCATGTTAAAAGCAATTCGACTCTAATTAGGGTTTAGAAATGAAAACTAACTAGTTCTAGTGTTCAAGGCTTAGGCAAGGGATCCTAGGGGTTCTAAGGCATCCTAATACTATCCTAATACTAAACTAAAGCTAAAAGAAACTAAAAGTGAAGGCTTATAAAACATTTTGCTACAATGCAAAAAAGCTTATTCAAAAGATTTCTAGAATAGTAAAAAGCTTTTGCTAGTTTGAGCATTGAAGATGCTCTTAGAGCAATGGGTACCTTGCCTTGAGTTATTCAATAACTCAGCGCCACGTCAGCGCCACATTAGCTTTAACCNCTATGGAGGTGACATGGAGGTCTAGGGAGGTCTATAGGCGGCTATGGAGTCGGTTTAGGGTTTTTGTGGTGGAAATGGAACCGAGGGAGGAAGGTGGTGACAAGGTGGTGATGCACCACCTTGCTTGCTAGCTTAAAGGTGCTTGTAAGCTGCTAGGGATGTTTAGGGATGGTTTAGGGTGATTAGGGGTGGATTAGTGGTGGTTTAGTGGTGATTAGTGATGGTTTAGACAAGTACGTGATGCACCTACTTGCTTGGGTGCTTGTAAGGTGCTAGGGTGCTAGGTTGGTTAGAGTAAGGTTCTAGGGTGCTTGGTTGTAAGATTTGAGGTACTATTGTAGCTTAGTTCTAAGTTTTAGGTCTATTTCTAACCTAGTTTTGTCTAGTGAGAGTTTAGGGTTTTGCCTAGGGTTTAGTGCCTAAGTTAGGTTCCTAAGAGTGTTTAGTGACTAATCCTATGTTCTAATGGGTTTATACTAGATGAGGGTGACTTATGGGAAAGATTTGGGAAGGTTTGACCTAGTTTTGTAACCTAAATGACCTATTTGTGTTTAGTGGGTGATTAGGGTTTATCCTAGGGTTTTGTGCCTAGATTAGTGTCCTATGAGTGTCTAATAACTAATTCTAGGTCCTAAGAGGCTTATACTAAGTGGTGGTGACCTATCGTGAAGTTTTGAGATAGTCTAGACCTAATTCTAGAAAGTTATGACTTAGTTATGGTTTTGTGCTTAAGGGACTTGTACCTAAGCTATAAGGGGATGTACTAGTGCCTAAGGGTCCTAAAGTATCCTAATGTTCCTAAGGTAACTCATACTTAAGCCTTGGACACTTTCAAACTAGTTTAACTAAGCATATAGGGTTTAGTAAGCACATAGACCTAATTAGGGTTTGTTTAGGGTTTATTATGGTGTTGTGGTAAGTTTAGTGTGTTAGATTGGTAAATTACTTATTATGGTGTTATTGTGATCTTATGCTTGACATACCAAGGGTTTATAGGGTGTGAGTGTTGAGTTATTTGGCTTGTGAGGATACGTGGGCAAGTCTAGAGAGTCATGCAAGTAATGAATGCTTATAAAAAGCAAAAATGTACCTGTGAAATACCTACTATAGGTATTTGTAATGGGAATGATAGTGATGAGATTTTGTGTGTTGTTACAGTCTTATCCCCTTAGAAGAAATCTCGTCCCGAGATTTTGATGAACGTAGGAGTAGGGGAAAGAATGAGTCGAGAAAGATAAAAGAAAAGAAAAGAATTGTACAAACGGATCGGAGCAGGAATTGTTTGTACTTATGCCAGATACTTGGTCTCATTTGTTTATGTGAAGATCGTTGTAGCTCTTAGATGAGGTCTAATATTATTCAATATCTAGGAATACATAATAACGAAAGCGGAATATTCAAACAATGAATTAACGTTATCATGAACAAGGTTTTTTTTATTATCATTATCTTCTCTAACGATTACAAACTAATTAACATGTTCTACCTTGATCAAGTAGATCATGCTCTCTAAACTAAAACACTAATAAACCCTAGGCGTTTATCTCCTACACCTAGGTTACACACACACACCTTTTTAGTCGACTACATTATGGAAGACATGAATTATAAAATCCTACGCCCTATGTCTCTTTATATAGAGAGATATTAGGGTTTACAAAATACTACGAAGGACTAATAAATAAAACTTCTTTTGCAAGCAAGTCCTTCCCATCTTTTCTAGAATTCTTTCTTGTCACTTCAAGCCCTTCATGTTTCATTCTTCTTGTTTTGTATCATCAAATCAATAATAGACCCAACAGTTTATATCTCGTTACAAACAAGTAATGGCGTCCCAATCCTTGTAAGCAAGAGCTTATAAATTCATGATCCATTCGATTTATAACTTTCTTCTTAAAATGAAAAAGCGTCCTAATTCATTTTATAGAATAGTCATCACAAATCGTCCTTAAGTAGTATCGGCGGAAAACGGAAAGAGTGATCTACATTTAAGGAAATGTGGGTCAAGAGTATTTTGGAGACAAGTTCAAGTCATGGTAGAGACAAGTTCAAGCCATGGTAGAGACAAGTTCAAGCCATGGTAGAGACAAGTTCTAGTCATGGTAGAGACAAGTTCAAGCCATGGTAGAGACAAGTTCTAGTCATGGTGGTTAGTTCTACAACCTCTCTGTTGAGCAACTAATCACCTGGTAGTTATACCATGTTATGACTAGTGTGACGGGTGTTATCTCATTCTTGCAACCTTTGCAAGGCGAGATAATGTAATACCATAGTCGAACATAATGAGGATTAAAGTTCGGCATAGATATTCTTATAAGATCTAACTAATAGAATCTTGCGATATGACGAGAAATACAAGTCCTAATTCTTAGAACCTTGTAGGATGGGGCGGAGAGAGAATATAGAGAAGGAAAAATAGAGTGAAAAATGACGGAGGAACGAAATGAAATGAAAAAGGAGTGAAAAAGAAGGATTTATGGGAGAGAGTGAAAAAGAAAGGAAGGAAGGCAAGGGATGAAATAGGAAGGTATGGAGGAATGAAGGAATAACGGAAGAGTAGGATTAAATGGTAGAGTAAAAAGGCGGGAGAATAAAATTTTGAAGTGGGGAGAGTGGAAAAAGGCGGGAGAGTGAAATTTGAAGTGAAAGGATGTGGGAAAACGGAAGGGTATGGTTTAAATTGGAAGGATAAGATTAAACGAAGGAGTAAAAGTATAGGATACCTGTAAATATAGTATCCTTATGGAATTTTAAGATTTACTAGATTCCTCTAAGTTTTTGGTTTTTCCCCCTAAGGTTCTTCTAGTTTTCCTAACTAGTCCTAAACTTCTAAAGGTGATGTGTTTGTTCTAATGAAGTAGAGGGTTCTAAAGTGGGAGAAGGTTTAAGTGGTTTCTTTCCTAAGGTTTTACTAGGAGTGTTACTATTCCTAGGTAAGGTTTCAGGTTTTCACTTTTGTTTTAAGCTGTCTATTACTACGAGTATCACTATTATTATAAGTGTAATACCTAAGATTTAAAACTTTACAAAATGACCAAAATGCCCCTAAGAATTAAAACTTTCATAAAAGCTTATGCAATTATAATTAAATCAAAAATAATTATACAAAAACTTTATAAAACTTATGAAATGATGTAAATGGACAAAAATCAAAATTCTAAACTTATGTTACACGTTTTTCTTAGACCAAGAATAGTTCCAATTAAATTAATTATGTACAATATTTATTTATGGCATAAAATAAGTAAATAAGGTAAATAAATATGGAAAATCAATTTGAAAACCATTAGGCCAAAATTTCTTGAAGCCCAACCACTAGACTCGGCCAAAAACACCTATTTTGTGCACACATATCATGCCATTTATGAAATCAAATGAAAAGCAATCAAGAAAAAATAAAAACCCTAGCCGAAATCACCATTTAAATCACCATCATCCCAAACGATTTTTCTGGAGCATTTGGATATTTTTCCTGGGTTCTTGGAGGTTATTAGGAGCCTATAAAAATAAGTATTCGAATTATTGGAGCTTGGGTGGATTGGTTCGAATTATTTTCTTGTTTTTAATTATGCCGAGAGGTAATTATCTCCCACAATTCATTCGATGGTTATAAAAATTAATTAGTATTTTTTTTATGTTCTTTACATCATATATAATCATGTAAAAATATTGGAATTGGTCCATGCATGTTCTTTTGGCCATACGAATTAAATCCTAACTAAAACCTTAATTTCATGCAAAATGGATAAATCGGCCTAAATGAATTTTTTGATTTGAGATCTGATTTTTCTGGACTTATATGATTTATATTCTACCTGTAAAAATTGTTGGTTGAATTCTTTGAGGCTTAAAATCATCTAGTGTGGAATTGTGTAAAATCGGCAAAAAGAGAAAATAGGGAAAAAGGGGTTCTTTACCAAATATTAGGGTTTTCATAATTTTTCTGGTTCAAAATAAATGTAATGATTGCATGATAATTATTTTAGGGTTTGGGAAAAATTAGGGCTTGTGAATTGGGTATTTAACTAAAACCGATTTGGAATAATTAAAGTTAAGGGGCTGTTTTGTAATTTATGAAAGTATGGGACCATTTTTGTAACTCTTGTAAATACATTATATTAATGGGAAAAATAATTGTAAGGACCAAAGATGCATATTTTGTAAGTTTGGGATTTAAATTGTAATTAGGGTTAATTATTATATTCGAATTGAATTGATTTAAATATAAGGGTTTGTTTTGTAAATATGATAAATTGAGGATGTTTCGTACATAATTTAATGTGTAGGGTAAAGTTTGTAAATATTGGAAATTAAGGGGCTAATATGTTGATATGAAATTGCTAAGGATTATTTTGTTAATTTGGAAACCTAAGGGACTAATTATGTAAATACCTAATTTTGGCCTAAATTAATGGTAAGGGAGTAAAATGGTAATTTTGTGATACTTGATGGACTTATGTGGTTATTTGATTTATTATGTGATTTACATGTTAAATAGATAATTAAAAGGTTTATATTGTAAATACTATAACTAGAGGGACTAAAAATGTAAATATGGATGTGACATGTGTAATTCGACATAAATATGATGTAAGGACTGATTATGACATTTTTGAATGGGTGTGATGCTTATGTGATGATTATATTTGTTGAAGGATTAAATATGTAAATGAGATAATTAAAGGGCCTAATATGGTAACTCTGTAAACTTAAGGGTGTAAAGTGTAATAGGTGCATATTTGACTTTCTTGACTTAAGTTACTATGTTATAATGTGAATGTGATCATCTGTGACCTTCAATATGTGAAATCTACACGTTTAACCCTAAAACATGTTCGGTGACCTAACGAAACCCTAATCTCAGAAAATGTCTGTAATAGGAAATCTGTGATACATGAGGCCATGAAACTTAATGAAATGTTACAACTAACTTATAAGAATATGTTAATAAGTGGAAACTTGCCTACTTTGAAAAACTGCTAAATCTGAAAAGTTACTAAATATGGAAAGTTGCTAAACCTGGAAAGTTTCTAAAAATGGAAAGATAACCTAAAAAGGAGTAATCTGATTTTAAATGAACTATTGAATAATTCTCGACTTCTAATCCGTCTAGGTTCTGTGAAGAAGGGGGAGTTCCTATTTCTGTCTGATGATTCCTTGTGTCTGCTTTGTCGTCTGGTTGAGGTACAGATATTTTGACCTTTCAGTAAGGTTTCTCATGACTCATGATCCGTTTTCTCTACCCCTACTCTGATCTCTGATCTTGGTTCTTCTGATGTCTCTAGTTCATTGACATGATGTTTTGTATGAAAACCATTGAAAATATAACTTGATGATATGATACAAACCATGTGGAAATGATTTCTTTAAACACGATATCAGACTTGTTTCAAAAGGAAATTTAAATAACTCCTGCTAAAATCATTTTAGAGAATTACCTTTATGAAAATCATATTTTTAAATGAAATGAAAAACCTCTAAATCTGTTTCCTTATAAAAACTTTCACACTTGTAAACCTTGAACCATTGATTTGAACCTTGCTACCTTTCTTCTGATATTTTCCTCTGTTTAAGGTTCCCGATGCCATTGCTATGAAACCCCATTTTATTTTCTGAACCTTTTCTGTTATGAACCTTTGCTATCTGAACTTTCTGATTTTGAACCTTCTAATTTGAACCTTTTGATATGGACTTCTGATATGACCTGATTATGAGGACTTATGATCTGTGTCATTTTATGACATTCTGTTGACCTATTCTGTTTGACCTATTCCGTTTGACCTATTCTAGTTTGACACCCGGGCAAAATTTATTTCACTAGGCATGGGGGTTCCATGTCCGTGTCAGGGCAGTGGAGTGATGTTCTGCCACGTCCTCTTATCTGTTATCTGTTATGAGCTCAATTATTTGTTTATTATGGCCAATATTATTTCTGTGAGGGCGTATGGATGCATCTTAGATCTGTTTCTATTATCTGTTATCTGTATCTGGTGATTGATGCTGCGTGCATGTACGTCCTTCACAACTCTGGTAGGTCTCCCCTACATATGCTGCTTTATGTGTGATTATGATTATGATGAAGGCATTATTATGAAGGCATTATATCTGTTTCTGGGCTCGTGGTTGATGACTAACCCTTACCTTACCTCTTATTACTATTTCATACTTACCTTTGATTACATTCTTTTATTTCCCTTTATACCTTATTCAGTATTCATTTCTGTTTCATAGTACTTTGTTGTTATATCTGTTCACTGGGCTTTTTAAGCTCAACTGCGTTTTCTTTCTCCCGCGGCAGGTTTTAGAAGGAAGCTGGGTTATGGTGAAGAGTGCAATTAGGAGATTTAGAGAGGAATTGCTTGATGAGTTGATAGTGGTTCTGAAGATGCGTTAGATTTAGTCATTTTGTATTTAGTTCTGATATTGTATTCCTTTATCATGGAACCTTTTGTAACGCTTGTATCCATTGTATCATTAAAGTTTATGCTTATGTTTGTTCTGATTGACACCATGAATGTGACACTTTAGCCCTTGTCGGGTTGGGGTGTTACAATTATGGTATCAGAGCCCAGGCTACGACTTGTAGTACACTAAATCCCGACCTGTAAAGCTTGGACCATTCAGTTTCCGCTGCCGGCGCCCACAAGACGACTCTGTTAATTTACTCTAAGAATCCCTTTAGCAACCTAAGTTATTACCGGTGAGGAATGGGTAGACTAGGACCTCTAGTAGTAGCATTGCTTCCGCATTACTCTGATTCGTGCTTCTGCCTTTAGTCATGCCTTAAGAGCATTTCAATTTCTGTGGTTTAAAAGTTTTGCAACCCAAGTTCAATAATCAAATAAGTTGAAATCTCTCGAGAATGACCTTGATACCGTATACCATTCAAGTTCACTTTCTGATCCTCAGATTCTATTTGGCCTGACAAACATTCTGATATTTTACCGACCATTCTGAAGGTTATTCAAACATGATGTGTTAGACACATTCTGTGAATTCATTTCGTATGCCGGGCATAAAATGTATCATCCGATACTATTTGACTATGCATAATCCTTTACTCTGATAATTGTTAATTACAGAAATAGGAAAAAAAATTGTTTTCCTCCCTCTGAATGATGAACTCTGTTTGCCCATCAGTTTCCTTTGGAGGGATATGACGTTAATATTATCTTAATATGGATTTGTTCACTGAGCAGGATGATGCTGACGACTGATATTCTATACATCTCACTTCTGACGATCATTTGATGTTGTAGTACCATTGAATTATAATCACCTATCACTTTTGTTGAAACCAAACGAGATTCCAACAACTGTACTCTTATCTATCTAAACATTTGATGTACCATGTACTGGACTCCGAGACATATAAACCATCCGTCTGGTTTGATGACTGTATTCGTTCTATAAATCCGTTTAATCTTGATATATCTGATTTTGAGTTGGCTTGTGACCTTTAGTAACTTGTTTCATTCTACTCCTGTTATGATGTTTCTGAAACACATGAATCTGTTAAGATTGATGCTGATATGAAAGTACAAAACCCTGACCTCTTCTGATTTTCAAGTTCTCCTAGCACCTGATAGTGTCCATTCTTGAAAAGCTCTAGCACTGGAAGTATTCTGTAGTACAAAGTTTTCAATGTTTTCTGATAAACCTTTTGGTATTCCCTTCTGCTTGAAAAATAGAACCTGAACTGATCTCAGTTGAAGGAGCCATGGAAGTTGAGAGATTGAATGAGTTGACGTAATATGATGTTAATCACCCTGATATTTTATTCTGGGATGATCTGGTTGATTTATGAAGAAGTGAAAGAGAAAAATATGACGGTGTATCGACTATCGCGAATCTAACTAAATCACTATCCGAAATCATTAATCCTTTCCGCGTATTAATAAATGATTTAGTCTACCTTTGATACTCAGCGATCTGATTACATTTGATGAACTGAAGAAGCAACCTCAGGAACTTTTAAGAAATGGGTTAAATAATCAAGGATAACCTCCGTAAAGTATGGCAGTTGTTATGAAGAAGGAAGGTGATGAGAGGTGATTCTGAAGCTACCTTTTTACTCATTATTGTGAACCCTGGTGATGCCAATTGTATTGGCTAAATTGTCAACTATTCTTATGCATCAAATAGAATTTAGGTTTCTCGAATGTTTAGACAAATGGTCATCGTATGACTCATTAGTACGTTTAGAAACAAGGAAGAACATGAGAATCAATTGCGCAAGTTGTTAGAAATCTGACAATCAGTTGTATATCCCAGAAGCTTGATGTATGTTGAGGCAACGGTGTTCTCAATTGAGAATATTGCTTTAAACTCCGACAACAGAATGAGAAGTTGAAATCTTCTGAACCATGTAGGAAAATCGGAAGGTTCTTACAGATTGCATCACTGTTAATAAATTTCGTGAGCAGAGAGAAACAGCTCAGTTGATTGGAGAGTGGAGTTTTGGGAAGGCTGAAATAGAAATATGCTTCCGCACGTGCAAGTGGTACCTAACTTGGAACGCTTCTAGGAGAGACTCGGTCATGAAAGTATACATCGCAGGAAGATGATTGTTTATGCATCAAGTCAACTACAACGTATGAGGATATTGTTCACTTCATGAGCTGGAATTGACAACAGAAGTGGTTACCCCGAAGAGTGAAAGACGATCCCTACAGAGCAGAAGTGCTGGCGAGCAGAGGACAAAATCTAGTCAAGATGGCGGACCCGGAGCTGATGAAGACATGCAGTCTCACTTCCCTATTCATCTTGGTTGTACTAAGATGAATTGAGAGTGGAAGCAGACTGGATGATGAAGGAATTCTAGATCGTGCCAGAAGTTCACATTACCCCACCACATTTCAAGAAACACTACAGAAGAAATGATGAACCAGACTCAAGCTCATGATTTTTGATCACTCCCAGGTTGATAGAAGAATGAAGGTGGATTAACCGGATTTGAAGAGATTGGAGATCATATATTTTGTATGAAAAGAAATGGAAGTAAACCTCTAGGTTTGGTTGAACTGATTATGTGAAAAAGAAGTTGACGATGAATTTTCACTCCCGTTGACCCACTTAAGTCTCGTGATCTGGTAATAAAACCCTTTAAAGATTTTAAATTCTCTAGAAACATCTCAGTTCCGTGTTCAT